>CM038679.1:403263223-403411121 GCA_021605205.1 Aegilops longissima | reverse complement strand
TACAAAACACATGTAGGACTCAAGTTCATAGGATGCACACATCAATCATGGCAAAAATGACAAAAGTGCATGTTACGGTAAGAAAGCGAAACTAACATCACATAGCACTCTTCCAACAGCATTTAGGGCATCAAGATGAGCTCAAATGAAAATGATGCAGTGAGATGAAATGATCTACTCATCGAGGCGAACAATTCGACATAATACACGCGCGAAAGCAGACTACAGGTGCAGAGTTATGATCGATGAAAATGCATGAAAATATTAGCAGATTCGGGGACTTAGTAGGAAATCCGGGTCAACCTCATGCCGCGCAGATTCTGAGTTCACGGAGAACCTCGCGGAGTTAGGCGCTGAGGGAGGGAGGCGGCGAGGCTCGGGCGGATCTCGCCGGATCCGGCGGTGGCCGGAGGCGGCAGAGGCGAGGAGGCTGCGGCCTTGGCAGCCGTGGCCGAAGCGGCGCTTCAGGCGGATCTAGGCAGGCGCTCCGGAGGCCTTGGAGGCCGAGGGGAGAGTGCCAGGCGCGGCCGGGCGGCAAGCAGAGGCTTGGCAGCGCCGAGAAAAAAGCGGCAAAGCGGCGGGCGTCGCCGTGGCAGGCGCCAGCGGCGGCAGCTATGGCAACAGGCCTTGAGGCGAGGCCTTGAGCCAATGACGTGGCGAGGCCAGCCCAGGTCGCGATGGGCCAGCCGAACCTCAGCCCAGTGGCAGCGGGAGAACCCGTGTGGCGCCAGCTGGCGTAGCGGCCAGGTGGTGGCGGAAACGGACATGTCCGGCCGTCGAGCATGTCCGTGGCCAGCGGAGAATTTTAGGGTTTGTCTGCCGCGATTTTCGGAGGAGCACATATTTATAGGTAGGGAGCTAGGAGAGTCCAAATGAGGTGCGGTTTTCGGCCCTTGATCGTGATCGAGCGACCGAGAGCATGGAGGGAGTTTGTTGGGTTTTGGGCCACTTTGGAAGGGTGTTGGGCTGCAAACAAAAGAGGCTTTGCGGTTACCGGTTAACCGTTGGAGTATAAACGACCTCCAAATGACCTGAAACTTGACGGCGATATACGGTGCTATACCAAGGCCGCTTGACAAACCTCGGTCCATTCGAGACCGTTTAACACCCTTTTACGAAAAAGAGGTAAAGGGGCGTAGGGAGACATAAGTGCGGATTGGAAAAGCGGACAACGGGAAAATGCTCGGATGCATGAGGCGAACACGTATGCAAAATGAAATCGCATGATGACATGATATGAAATGCAGATGATGACATGGAAAAGTGCAACACGCAAGCACATGACATGGCAGCGGCTGACGAATAGCTGGCGGACACTGGCGCATCGAATCCGGGCGTTACGCGCACCCATTGCTGGTCGGCTAGTGGCGCCCGAAGTGTCAGAATAGGTTGATGAAGAGATGGCGAAGCCCGGTCCAACCGAGATGTCGAAGTAGGTCGGCGTGATGGACCTGAGCTTGAAGAAGCAATAGTGCGGCCTGCCGATGCAGGTCGTGGCGTGGTCGATGCCCGGCTTGATGATTTATCGCTTGCGATGTCGGACTCTTGTTGGCTTGCCGAGATGATGATCGGAGAAGTTGAGCTCGGCTCAACAAAGTGGCGGCGATGTCTAGCGCGGGTCGGCGCCGTGGAACAATATTGCGGACTGGTTTGACACCAGCATGATGTTGAAGATCATGTTCAAAAGATCTTAAAGTTAGTGGGATGTGTTTGAAAACAGAACACAATACCCCATTCAAAACTTCCTTCAAAAGGATGTCGAAATCCCGTTCATAAAAGACAAACTCGGGTCGGATTCGTTTCGCGCAGAAAACAGATCCGAAAAGTGATACACTAATCGGAAGGTTCCGGAGTTTGGGCGGTCGGATCGAGCTGAAATTTTGAGGGTGGTAGATATAGAATTCCGCAGCCGATCAGCGGTTGGATCTTCAAAGGAAGTCTGAGCTAGAAGCTGGACACCACGCCCTAAACTCATCCAGTTCTCGTCCAGATTCAATGCGGCTCGGTATACGGAGATTGCGAAGATTCCTTCACGGAACTCGGCGAAATTTTCCAGGGTTGTTGTAGACTCAATTCCGCACAATTCCGCCGAAGCAATCGTTAAAGCGGCGCTTGAGGAGGCGGTGACGGCGGACAAAGTCCGCTGTCGAAAGCAATCTGATCGCCGAGGGCAATGTTGGCGTTGAGCCCGGGCTCCTGGATGATTCCTCCATGATCTTGATAGAGATCGGAGTTGATGTTGATGAAGGCCCTCATCCGAACATGGCCTCGGAGGTAGGCGCAGTCCTTGGTCAAACCAAGGTGACCCGTTGAGCTGGTAGCGAAGATGCGAAATCGCGGTTGATCTGCGAGCGAGCCATCGACCTTTGCCGAACACAGCGGAACTCTCAATGAAAGCACCAATGTCGGTGTCAAAACCGGTAGATCTCGGGTAGGGGTCCCGAACTGTGCGTCTAAGCGGATGGTAACAGGAGACAAGGGACACGATGTTTTACCGAGTTGGGCCCTCTCGATGGAGGTAATACCCTACTCCTGCTTGATTAATATTGATGATATGGGTAGTACAAGAGTAGATCTACCACGAGATCAAGGAGGCTAAACCCTAGAAGCTAGCCTATGGTATAATTGTTGTTCATATGAGATTGTCTATCGACTAGCCTGGCCTCGGTTTATATAGTGCACGGAGGCCTAGTATAACAAGAGTCCTAGCGAATCGCCCGGTGGGGAGGAGTCCTTGTCTTGATCGCCAAGTCTTGTGGAATCTTCCTTGTATCACGGCAACTGTCGGACTGGCCCATGAGTATATGGCCATGGGGATCCTCGGCCCAATCAAGCTGATCGGGAGGCGGCGTGGTGAGTACCCCTAGTCCGAGGACACCGTCACTCGCGATGTGCAATATAGCTCTGAGACCTGTTATGCATTGGAATTTCACTTTAGAGCGGTTGGTTTTGTTCTTCAAGCAGTTAGCCTAGAAGAAGATACACTTGTAAGGCACATACATAAATACAAGTTCAATATGTGAGTGCGATCAAATACATATAGCCTACGATACTTTGGATCGGACCGGTGTTTAACGAGGTTGTCGATCTTCATCGTAATATATTCCTTTGGAGATGTTTGGGCGATTTCATTGTTAGCCTTGCCTTCAAAGTGAGATTTTCTAAGGTGGTACCGATCTTGTCATGAGCGGTGAAAAACATGAGTGCATGCTTGTTTAGTTGCATCATCTTTTGGATCAACTAGAACCTCATCTGTTGAAAAAGAATGTGAGTCTTATTAGGAGGAAGCTAAAAGTATGGGACAAAGCAAGACAATATTACTAATTGCGATGAATAACATTACTTCTTGAAAGGACATGCGGTGCCCCATGTGTGGTTTGGTAATTGATGACATTCTCTATGGACTAATGGTTGCATTGAGTTACATTTGAAGGATTTGTCCATAGGCATTTCTTGAAGTCCATGTGTTGGTTTCAAGGAGTTTATGTGTTTGACCAAGGTGCTATTAAGGAATTATCCAAAGATTGGTCATGTGAGTGTTGAGCTTATTGCAAGCATGTCTTGAAGAAGAAGATTGTGTGATCATTCATGTTTACCTTCAAGACATCATCCAAGCGAAGAGAGTTGGAAAGATTCAAGGTTGATCAAGACTAAGTCAAGAGTGAATCAAGTTGATCAACTCACAAAGCGTAGAAAGATGTCTTGAGAGGATCAAGTGATCCCATGGTATGGTAAGCATTGTCCATTACGCTTTGTGTACTAACCCATGGTCTTCGTGAGAGTTATTTGTGGGGTTAGGTTGCGGTGTGCAAGTTCAAGTGATGCATCACGAAGAGATCAAGTGCTTGAAGCTTGCCGTCCATTTAGTGACAATGGACTTGTGAAGATGTCTTGGAAGAGTGGCTCACCCATAGTGGAGTATGGGGAGCAATCAACTGTCTTCTTGAGCCAGCGCAATCAAGAAAGGTGGTCCAACTTGAGGAGTCAAGATCGTCATCATCTAGCTCAAGTGGACCATGTGCAAGGCAAAGGTTTGCCCTTGATAGGTTTTCTATTTTACGGTCTCATGGTAGTTGTGGAAGACGGGTTATAGGATCGATAGCCGTACTATCAAGGGGGCTCTCAAGTGAGTAAGCTTGATCGTATCGTTAAATCGAGAGCTCAAACCATTGCATCCTTGCATCATGTTTCTTAGTTCTTGTTTGGTTCTTCTCCTTGTGAGATTTGGAGCTTATGGTCATTTTTATGACAAGCTCGAGTTCATCAGCAGAGTTCTCATGCATCTTCTATGATGTTTTCGATGTTGGAGGTATGCGGTCCTTCTCGGTTGGAGGTTTCACTCCTTTGTTTGCTAAGCATACCTCCCTGGCTCTTCTTACTATAACCAGTCGCTGTTTTGATGCTACTCGTTGTCTTGTTTCAAACAAGCTTGAGTTTGCTCAATTAGACTCATATGAAGAAGTTATGGCGATTCTGGTTTTCCTTAGTATTACGTGTTTTCAAGGTTGGTGCCGTGGTAGTACCGTGCCCTCGTGATAGTACTTGAAGCTCCAATGACGATAGCTCTCGGGCGGTAATACCGCTCTCGAGCAGTAGTACCGCTTGAGAGTTTGGCCGTAGTACCGCTGTGTATGCAGGCTACTTCGCCTCGATACTCAAGCGAAGTTTTTGCGTGTCGGGTTTTTGACACTAGCAGCGGCGATAGAAAGCGGTAGTACCGCTCTGGTGATAATGCCGCTCTACTCCATGATGAAATACCGCTCTGAGGGCCGATGGCCTGTCTTCCTCTTCAGTAGCGGTAGTACCGCTGGATAGGGAAGCGGTAGTACCGCCCTCGGTGGTGATACCGCCCTTCCCTAGAGTAATACCGCTCTGTCTGAGGCTGTTCGATTGGGGTAACGGTTGGATTTTCCCCTCCTATAAAGGGGTCTTCTTCCCCATTGAACCTCATCCTTTGAGCTCGTGTTCTTCCCCATTGTTGACCTTCTCCGAGCTTGCTATCTCTCAATCTCTCCATGGATTCTTGCTAGTTTTTGGGGAAAAGAGAGATCTAGATCCACATTTCCACCAATCACTTTCTCCTCTATGTGAGGGAACCCCTTGGATCTAGTTCTTGGAGTTCTTGGTGTTCTCCTTCTTGTTCTTCCTCTCATTTTCCTCCCTAGCATTAGTTGCTTTGGTGGGATTTGAGAGAGAAGGACTTGGGCACTCCGTGTGCCCTTGCCATTACATTGTGCATCGGTTTGAGTTCTCCACGGTGATCGTGGAAGTTACAAGTTGAAGCTTATTACTCTTGGGTGCTTGGTGCCCTTGAGCTTATTCCTCTTGGGTGCTTGGGCGCCCTAGGCAGTTAGTAGTGTTAGGAGCTCAATCATTGTGGTGTAAAGCTCCAGGCAGCGTCGAGGTCTCAATTAGGTTGTGGAGATCGCTTGAGCAATTTAGCGAGTTCAGTGACCGCCCCAAGGGTTGCCAAAGTGTCGGGTTCGGTGACCGCCCCAAGGGTTGCCATTTATGCGGGTTGGTGACCGCCCTCAAGGGTCCCTTAGTGGAATCACGGCATCTTGCATTGTCTTGGCGTGAGGAGATTCTGGTGGCCTAGTGGCTTCTTGGGAGCATTGTGCCTCCACCGCTCCAAGCGGAGATTAGCATCCATAAGGTGTGAACTTGGGATACATAAATCGTCTCCGCGTGCCTCGGTTATCTCTTACCGAGCCCTTTACTTATGCACTTTACTTTGTGATAGCCATATTGTTCTTTGTCATATATCTTGCTATCACATAGTTGTTTATCTTACTTAGCATAAGTTGTTGGTGCACATAGGTGAGCCTAGTTGTTTTAGGTTTTGTGCTTGACAAATTAACCGTTAGGTTTATTCGCATTGTTCAAGCCTAAACCGTAATTATTAAAAGCGCCTATTCACGCCCCCTCTAGGCGACATCCTCGATCTTTCACTTACGGATAAATGGTCAAGGAAGGTGTTAAAGCTGGGTATTGTATTTCTCATTCTGTATTGGATCACGTTGGGAGGATCTGCGCATGACACCTAACGGCAGCGGCTGCCTCGATACTAATTTGGCTGACTCTGTAGCATCCGTGGCCTTTTTAAACCTGCCTCAAAATGGATCTCCATTCTTCCTCCTTTAGATTTTGTTAATCTGTTAAGCATTATCCACGATGTACATTTCCGCTTGCGCCGTGGTGCTAGTTCAACAACGAATATGGAAAGTGTTAGTGTACATCAAGCTGTGAGAGTACATATAAAGGGCATGCAAGCGCAACTTGACTCGGTCAGTACCGTCTTGGTGTTGATGCTCATGAGGTTCATCTGATCTTGCCAAGTCTGTTGTGTCGGCGATGCTTGAAGTAGTGTTAGGTGTGAAGGCAGCTTGGGAACTAGCGAGTTCGAACAAGCGAACAAATGGCTGGTTGAGATCTTTGATGCAGTTGAAGCGGATGATGCAGCTGGTGGAGCAGGTGATCTTGTGTTTGTAGATTTAGCGGTGGACTTGGACCTTCTCTTGCACTATAAGTACCAGTGAGAATCTCGGCGGCAGAACCTTTTCCGTTTCACCCGACGAGTAACAACACTCCCTACAATATTATTTTCCTTGCTCTTTTTTGACTTTGCCATGTCAAGCTGTACCCACAACACAAAAGAATAAAATCACTATGCATGATACAGACAAGCAATACTTTGATGTAAGACAACCGTATGAGGATGGAATATGTAAGAAAAACAGGACGGCATGACATATTCACAGCTACAATGTGCAAACTAAGCAGAAGGATTTTCAAGAAAATAGAAGTAATGCAAGCTAGACACCATATGAAATATGCAACCAATATTACTCTGCCAAGTTAAAAGTGTCTTGTCATAAGTGGAAATTCGAAAAATTAGAAGCAGTACAACATAGAAATCAATGCAAGATGCAACCACTATCAAACTGTCATGTTAAAAGCGTCCAATCATGAGTTACTGATGCGGGATACACAACAGCAGTACTTTGATGTAAGAACATGGTATGATAGATAGATGTAGTGTATTCTAGACACAGAAAGCCATGTCATATGCACATGTATAACATATAAACTCAGCAGGTGCAATTTAATCAAAATAGAAGAAATACAGGCTAGACAACATATGCAACATGAAACCAATTATCACCTTTGTCAACTTAGAGCAAGCACTGCGATGGTGGAGTCTGGAGATGAACTCATCATGTAGACTTGGGACTTCAACTTCATTAGCGATAGCGATGGCAAATCTAGAGAGTCTCTGTTTGCGTCGGTGCGGAGTACCACCAACATCCCCTAACTTAGTCTTTTCCTTCCTATTTTTCTGATATTGCCTTATGAAGTCAAAACCACAAGAAGATGAATAAAATTAGCTCTTCATAAATGGTTGATGCATGATACAGACGAACACTACTTTGATGTAAGGCAAGCGCAGGATAGGAGGATGGAATATGTACAAAAAAAAGACAACGTTTCATATTCACACGTACGATAGGAGGATGGAATATGTATGAAAAACAGTAAGCGGAAGGCATTTCAACAAAATTAGAAGAAATGAAAGCTAGGCACCATATGAACATGCAACCAATATCACTCTATCGGGTAAAAAGTGTCTCATCGTAAGTGCCATTTCAAGAAATTAGAAGAAGTACAAGCTAGAAGACAATGCAAGATGCAACCTACATCACAGTCCCAAGTTAAATGTGTCTTATGGGTAAGTGATCGTTGCGGTATAAGTTGTAAGCTATGCAGATGCAATTCTACATAATCGAAGCAATACAAACTAGACATCATCGGAAAAGCGCAACCACGTATAACATTTCCAAGTAAGAGCAAGCACTGTGATGGTGGAGTAGGGAGATGTGCTCATCATGTACACGTATGTTCTAGAAAGCAGGAACACGTGTCATATTCACGGGCATTATGTGTAAAGTAAGAAGATGCAATTCAAGTTAGAAGCAATACAAGCTATACATCATCGCAACATGCAACCACATATAATAGTGTCAAGTTAGAGCAAGCACATGTGATGGTGGAGTAGGGAGATGTGCTCATCATCTACACAACTCGTTGTTGTCCAGCCTTGTGTTGTCTTGCGAATCTTGTTGGGAGGATGGCGGAGTAGAATCTGTAGAGACCCCTGTTTGAGTTGCTCGAAGGACCACCATCATCCTTTGCCGGACTAATTTCCTTCAGCTGTAATGATTTTGCATTGTGAAGTCAAACCGATAAGAAAAAGGAATAAAATTAGCTCTTGAACTCATTCATGCATGATCTTGTGAACACTACTCGGATGAAAGGCAAACACATGATGCGAGGATGGAATATGTATGAAAAACAGGATGGTGTGACATATTCACACCTATGATGTGGTAACTAAGCGAGAAGGCATTTCAACAAATTAGAAGCATTGCAAGCTAGACACCATATGAAAGATGCAACCAATATTACTCGCCAAGGTCAAAGCGTATGGCGTTTCAACAAATTAGAAGCGTATATGCTAGAAATCATATGCAAGACACAACCAATATCACGATGGCGACTTAAAGGTGCCTTATCATAAGTGGTGATCACGGGATATGCAAGAATAGTAGTCGATGTAGAAACATGAACACATGTCATATTCACGGGCATTATGTGTAAAGTAAGCAGATGCAATTCAACAAAGTTAGAAGCAATACAAGCTAGACATCATCGCAACATGCAACCACATATAATAGTGCCAAGTTAGAGCAAACACACTGTGATGGTGGAGTAGGGAAGATGTGCTCATCATCTACACAGCTCGTTGTTATCTAGCCTTGCGTTGTCTTGCGAATCTTGTAGAATCTGTAGAGAACCTCCGTTTCAGTTGCTCGGAAGGACCACCATCATCCAATGCCTTGCCAATTTCCTTCATCTTTATTGATTTTGCATTGTGAGGTTATACCGACAATAAAAGGAATATCATTCACTCTTGAACTCATTCATGCATGATCTTGTGAACACTACTCGATGAAAGGCAAAGTCATGATACGAGGATGGAATATATACGAAAAAATGGATGACTTGACATATTCACACCTATGATGTGGTAACTAAGCGAAGGCACTTCAACAAATTAGAAACACTGCAAGACACCATATGGAAGGTGCAATCAATATCACTCTGCCAAGTTAAAACTATCTCGTCATAGGTGGCGTTCATCAAACTAGAAGCAATACATGCTAGAAATCATATTCAAAGCGCAAACCAATATCACACTGCCAACAAGGTGTCCCATCATAAGTGGTGATGCAGGATACACAAGAAGAGTAGTTTCATGTAAGAACATGGTGTGATAGACAGATATAGTATGTACCAAAAACAGGAAAGCGTGTCATATTCACATGTATCATGTGTAAGCTAAGCGATCAGATTTACACTAATTAGGAGCAATATGAGCTAGACACCATATGCAACATGCAACCAGATATCCACTTTGCCAAGTTAGAGCAAGCACCTTGGATGGTGGAGTAGGGGGCGGAGACTTGGACCATGTAATGCACTATCGGTACAAGGAGAATCGATGCAGATGCTCGGTTTACGTTCTTTGAGAGGACCACCATCATCGCCTTCCTTACTCTTTTCCTTCCTCTTTCTTGATTTTGCCTTGTCAAGTCAAACCCACAAGAAAAAGGAATAAAATTTGCTCTTGAGAACTTATTGATGCATGATCTTGTGAACACTACTTTCATGTAAGGCAGCCGCATGATAGGAGGATGGGATATGTATGAAAAACAGGGACGGCGTGACATGTTGACATGTATGATGTATAAAGTGTAAACTAAGCACAAGGTGCTTGAACTTGTTAGAATCGATGCAAGCTAGAAACCATATGAAAGATGAAACCAATATCACTCTGCCAAATTAAAGGGTGCCCTAACAAATGTATTTGACCAAATTAGAAGCAATACATGGCAGCAGGCTAGAAATAATATGCAATATACAGCGAATAAAGGTGACTCATCGTAAGTGATTGATGCAGGATCTGAGAGAGAGGTAGTTTCATGTAAGAACAAGGTTAACACATAGATGTAGTGTGTACCAAAGATAGGAAGGCATGTCATATTCACGGTATAGTGTGTAAACTAAGCGGATGCAATTTACCCTAATTAGAAGCATTACAAGCTAGACACCGTATGCAACATGCAACCACATATCACCTGCTGAAGTTGGAGCAAGCACTGTGATGGTGGTGTAGGGAAATGCTGTCTTCAGAAGTCTGGATCAACGTTCAATATCTTCATTTAGGCTTCTTGTTTCTTGAGAATCATGTGGAAGGATGAAATTGCATTCTTTATAAAGTACGCGTCTCATATTAACCCCTGCAGCGTGTTGTCTCATCATAAGCGATAGAAGCAGGATACACAAGAATAGTAGTTTGATGTAAGAACATGGTGTGATAGGCGGATGTAGTATGTACCAAAAAGCAGGAAGGCGTGTCATATTCACATGTATAATGTGTAAGCTAAGGAGATGCAATTTAACAAATTAGGAGCATTGATGAGGGATACACAAGAAAAGTAGTTTGATGTAAGAACATGGTTAATAGAAAGGCGTAGTATGTACCAAAAACAGGAAGGCATGTCATATTCACGGTATAATGTGTTAACTAAGGAGATGCAATTTACCTAATTAGAAGCATTACAAGGTAGACACCATATGCAACATGCAACCACATATCACCTTTGCCAAGTAAGAGCAAGCACCTGCGATGGTGGTGTGGGGAATTGCGGTGATCAACTAGAGAGCTACGTTGACTATCTTCATTTAGCCTGCTGTTTCTTGAGAATCATGTGGGGAGGATGACCTTGCACTCTTTAAGCAGTAGAGGCGTCTCACGATAACCCACCGGGTGTTGTCTCATCATAAGTGATTGACGAGGGATACAAAGAGCATATTTGATGTCGAACATGGTTAATAGACATATGTAGTATGTATCAAAAACAGGAAGGCATGTCATTATCAAAGGTATAATGTGTAAAGTAAGCAGATGCAATTTAACCAAATTGGAAGCAATACAAGCTAGACACCATATGCAACATGCAACCACATTTGACAGCGTGAAGTTAAAGCAAGCACACAGGATGGTTGTGTGTGGCAATTGAGATCATCAACTGCAGAGCTATGTTTAGTGTCTCCAGCTGCGACCTTTGCACCCATTAGGCGCTGAAGCAGCTTAGTGCTTATCTTGAATTACTTTGGGCGACTTACATCTTTTCTTTTCGCATTCATCAACCTTTGCATCGAGTCTGAAATTCCCATGCATAAAAAACAATAGTGTGAGTATGGGTGAAGTGTGTGCACAATGAGTACAGTGTAAAGGTAGCAGATAGCATGTCGGTAAGAAATAAATGACGGGAGACATATGATAGCTCTATAACATGCATGGCACATTCAATTACTACAGATTCTATAAAAATAACGATCATTGAAAGCAAATAGGTCAGTCCATTTTTACTGCACCGTCCGATGTATAAAAAGCAGGCGAGATCGCCTTCATCTACCTCCGGCCAGTCAATGTTGGCGATCTTCCTCGAAATGCCAGCGACCACCGGCCCGATATTCCTCCTGCCTGCACCCTCCCTCGACCTCACCGCACCGCCGTGCTTGCACCGCCTTGACCATCCATTCAAGCCCGCCGACCTCCGGATCGAGGCGCAAGCAGCTCTGCACCCCACCCCTATGATAGACATTGATCGCGCGCTTCCCGAAACAGGCGAACTAGGTGCTCGGCGCCTAAGCGGGTGCTGCTTCTTTTAATTGCGGTTCGTGACCCTGAATTGAAATCCAGGCAGACTCTTGACCTCTACCAAAGGTGAAATAGTAAAGGAGAAACCTTGTGCATTTAGTATCACAAAGAAGATGCGATGAAAGCGCTCAACTAGTTTCTTTCGTGGGATGAATACGGTGTGGCGGAGGCGTAAGATTTGCGAATAAGGAAGAGTACCTCTTTCTGCTGGCGATGTTGTGTCCTCCTTCTATTTTTCCGATGATCTTGTTGTTCGCGGAAACCAGAAGTTGTGGAGGGCGGTGCAGCCTTGGGCGAACCCATGGCCAAGTTGTTGAGTGTGGTGCGGTGGCCGTCTGCCGGTGGCGGGAAGCAGATCCGGCGGCGACAGCGGCGTGGCGGGAACAACTCGGTGTAGTGGGCGGTTCGACGGTGGAGCCACATCGGTGGCGCAGGGCGGCGTGGTCGGAGTGGTTACGATGCGGCGCACGTCGGGGTCGGCGTCGTGGAGGCAGCTCTGCCTCGGCTTCACTGCTAAGTCCTTGAGGCGTTGCGGTTGCGGTTGCGTTGGACGACAAAGTCGGGTACCAGCTCGGCATGATGGAGGAGGCGGCGGTGGATTGGCGCTATGGGGTGGAGGGCGGAGGAGGCTGGGGTTTTGCGGGTGGTGGAGGCGTTTCGCGCCCACGGAGTATGAATGGGGAAGCGGAGGGGCGGGAACTAAGGGGAACATCGGTTTGAGGCAGCGCTTGTTTAAAATTTGGGGAAAGTTACAAACTTTGCCCCCATCTAAATTTTGGACATATTGCGGGTTGGGGTAGAACAGTCATGTTAGGTGTCCCAAATGTGGGCGGGATAGATTTGACCAAGCGCATGGGTGTTTAGCGCCCACGGTGTATGAATGCTTCTCGGGCGGTTGAGGCTGGCGTCTGGTGAAGTTACAAACCTACCCTAGTTTAGACCTTTGGACATCGGACGATCGACTACGGGCAGAGTCGGGACGATAATTTCCTACCACCAAAACATTAGTCTCGCGGTTTGGGTGACGAGAGGCCTATTTGGCGCCCGTTCAATATTTGGGAGCAGAAGCATTAACGTTTTGGTTCTCTTGAATTGAACTTTCAGGATTTGTCAAACTTCACAAATCTTTACTCTTGAAAATCCTAAAGCTACGATTATTTTGGAATGGAGGGTACATTTTAATATACATTGTACAGTATATATTAAAAATATGCAACTTACCTCGGTTCATGCATGGTTCGGTATAATCTCCTTGGTTGCAAAAAAAGTTAGATATGCGTATGAATATATATAGCATGTTCAAACTCACAACAAAGATTGATGCCCCTTTTACATCTGATTTACAAATGCCGATTATCTAGGGTTCAAATAGATGAATGCACTTCCTATGAATTCTAATCTTGAAACCCCTTTATGTTGAATTAGACATGTATTTTATTTAAGTAGCTAGCAATTTGGAATGTATCCATGCAAGTGACAAATGTATAAAGTGCTTCACACTAACAACATGGAGTGCACTAATTAATGTTTATATATGAATTGCAAAAGCATCCATTGCTGTATTTCAAACCACTCTCACTCTATGGATCGATAATATGAAATAAACACATGCACATGCTATAATTCAATAGAGTATGGGTGTCGATAGACCGATTTTAGTCCATACATAATTTTGCAAAATTCATGATCTCATCCAAATATAATAATGCCATTTATATTTTAATTTAATCGTAGAACCGCCTTTTACGTAGATGCACTATGCCTCACCCGTTCTCACAAGCGCGTTATATATCTGTCTATCTAGCATAAGTGCACACACTTTATATGCATCGGCATTTCTCTTTCACACATGCTCACAATCTCTCTCGGGGTGTCGGGGTGTCTCACGCACATGCTCTCTCTGTTTCTCTCTCTCTCTTTCGACTACTATGTACCACTCTTTTCACTAATCTCGGTTGGAAAACACTATTTCTCTCACATGCATATATACACATGCACGATCTCTACTAGCCCTCTATCGCACATATATGTGCCTCGTGTCTCCCTTACGCACATTATCTTTAGGCCTCTCTACTTTTACATTGCCCCCAGCGCACCTCTTTAATAGTAGTTGGCAGATATGATTTCATCATATCATTAGTGTTATATCCTGGCTGTTAGGCTGGATGGTATCTGAGGCAAAGTTTTACCGAGTTGGATCGGACCCTTGCGGTTGAAGAAAGAGCCTACTCCTGTGCTGTATATTAGTGATAGGGGTGTGTACAAAGTACGTGAATACCGGGCATTGTGCGTGTGTGTATACTATCGACGAACTAGCCCCAAGCTTGTATAACATACTAAGGGCCTAGAGTTACAAATCATATATAGTCGGCTTATCACCGGTGGGGATAGAGTCCTCCAGCGACTCTGGTAACCGTGTTGTGCTTGAGTCCTCCACATGGGTCTCCATTATAACACGTGTCGGTCCAACCTATATGTGGCGCAAGATGGAACCGACCCATGAGTCTTCATGTTGACCCACCACAACTAGAAATGATGTGCCCACCACACCACACACGCAATCGGCCACTAAGAAAATAAGCATATACAATAGTACAGCGGTATCTAGCTCACGATCGTCTCCATATTTTGTTGATGACAGACGGACTTTGCATTTGATCGTGCTCCGTATTTTGTTGGCGACACTTACGGTCATCGTATTTGAAGCGAAAGCACGATATAGTCCTTTGGACTTTAGAATAAGCTCATCACGGTCACCACATACATTTTGTCGTGCTAACCAACATGTGGTTGGATGGTTAGAGGACAGTGGTTTCTCGAGCCCACCAAGGTTAAAGTCCGGTGCTCGCATTTATCTTGTGTTAATTTCAGTATTTTCCGGCGATGTCGTTCGATTGGGAGGAGGCGTTCCACTTTCGACTACGAGGCACCTATGGTGACCGTAAAATCTCAAGATCATGTAGATGAAAAAGTCGGTCGGTGACGTGTAGCCTCACCCGCTGCGTACACATGCGCATACGCAAGACACGCCGCGCATGTAGTCGTGCAACACTTGACACTGCGATACACATAGCGTACACACTCACTCATCTTTGGCGTGCAACAACGGCGCGTACATGCACTCACGAACACATGCGTCACGCACCCATGCATGCAACACTGAAGCGTACCCTTGCCGCACGCAACACTTTTCGCGCCTTTGCATGCACATAGCACGGGGCGCAAGACACCGCTCAACCTATCGTGCATGCACCCTTTGTTAAGGACATGGATTGTTACATGTATTAATCAACCTTATCGTGATAAGCGAGAACATTGATGTTTGCATCGGTCTTTATGAATCTAGCGTGTCGAATGGGTTATCAACATAATGCGGCAACTACATGAAAAAGATGGCGTCACACTCAATGAACAATCATCGGTTTATGAAATGCCGCTTCGACCGCCCTAGCCCACCAAAGGTTCCTCTGCTTTGTCGCTGCTGCGTTGGGTCAGCGACATGCAGGCCATGCACCCAAAAGCCGGGTCAAGATGACTGGGTAGCCCGCGGATCTGAGCTATGCAGCTCGCTGATCCACCTCCCTCCTCTCACCGGCGGTGCCGATTGCTGCCCCAAGCGGTAGCGGTTAAACAACTTCGCCGCTCGAGCCAGCTCGGCGAGGCGGCGCCGCCGGCGTCGCTGCTGCCGTCCACGCCGCCGCCTCGTACCGCGTCTCCCGTTTACGTGGCGAGACTCCCATGCGGCGGCCGCGCGCCGCCTGGCAGCGGCGAAGCGGGTGTGCGGAGAGCGGCGAGTCGGTGGCCAGCGCCTCGCGTTCGCCGCCATCATTGAGAGAAGTAGAACACGGGAGGCTGCCGCCCGCTGGGTCCCATGAAGGCCACCGCGGAGGCAACGCGCCGGCGTCTGAGCGCAGGTGTCTTGCGGATCCTTTTGTTGCAAGGACCTTCTCGACCCGCATGGGCTCCACGGAAGAGGGAATGTTAGGATGAACTTCGAGCGGTGCGGCCATGGCGAAGTAGTGGCGGTGATGAACTTGAACCGATGCGGCCACCATCATCTTGGCACTAGCCAATGATATCGGTTGGGCGGTGGGGAAGCGAGCCGTCCTTTTTGCTGAAGCATATACCTCCGGGGCTCCGGCAGTCCGGTGATCATCTGCGGACATGAGGAACCAAATCGATCGGTGGCGACTATTTAGGCCAGGTATTATATACCTATGCTGTCTAGAACTAGCACCGTAGTTCATTTGAATGTAATGAAATCCGTCATGTTTGTGTGAAAATCCGGTATTTTATATGATTTCCGTCGTTGTTTATATGAAATATCAGTTTGTCTCGTGTTTGCGTGAATTTCGTCCGGTTGGTTGAGCTCTTTGTCATAATGTGTGCGGCTACGGCTGGATGGCGTAATTTTGGTCGCCGGTCGATCTGCGAGGCGGCTCGAGGCGGCGTTAATGGGACAAAAAACACAGCTCATGCGAGCTCGTCTCCAACGTCTTGTATTTGGAGGATACATGACAGCATGAGCACCGAGCCATTCCTCGTTCATCGGTGGCAAAGGCACCGGTGGACAAAAAAGTCGCCAATATTTTGGCTACCGGGCAAGATCAAACAGCCCCTCCCAACAGATTCAAATCCCTCATTAGCCGTGAAATTTTCCTATTGTTGTTTTCATGGACTAGCAAGATGCCCGTGCATTGCGGAACATCAAGATGCATTTTTACAAACTCCCACATGCATGCAAGGGATAATTAATGTCCTCCTTTGCTAGTACTACGAGGCAAACACCATTAATATTGCATCGATTAGTGTTAGTGGCCTTGTATATCTGCAAATTGTAATTTTGATAGTGGCCCTTGTATATAAAAATGGAGAGAAATATGAGAGATAAGGTGAGGAGGAGTGGGCGTGGTGCCGTGGTGGTGGTGGTGGTCGGATGGGCGGAGGCATGGGGATGGGCGGCGCATTATGTCTAGGTTTGTATATCTCTCACACACACCCACGTGGGTGGGGGCGTGCCTGAAGAGAAGAGGTGCACGCATGCGGTGCACGTACTCCGTCTCTTTCCCAACCACACCCAGCGCGGGTGCGGTGGAGCTCATTTACTGTCTGAAAAAGGCAGCCACGTGGTAATTTGGCACGTGTCTTGGTTGTCCACTTGGTGGAGGAGGATCGTCTACAACTGGTGAATAAACAAATTGCGACTTGGCGTTATGTTAAATTAAAAAAGAGGCAAACCATGTGGGGCCTACCTTAGAGGAAAGGCTCTATACCTTTGGAGTACTTTTGATGTGTCCGTCCTTTCATGAGAACAAGGAGAAACTTGCTTAGTCGCCGTCTCCCCCCATGCAGTCGCGGTGGCTCGCATACGATGAGGTGAACCTTACTACTCTTTATGCGCCTTCGCCCGCTCCCTGCATGCCTTGCAGCTTGTGGCTCATGACCACGAGAAGAAAATTTTACTACTCCCTCCGTTTACTCCTCCTCCCTACTACGTACTTTGGTTAGTACTCCCTCTATTTACTTATACAAGGCCACTATAAAAAAATACATTTTGCATCTATACAAGGCCACAAATAGTAATCGAGACAAAAGTTACTACTCCCTCCTTTCTAGTTTATGGCTCAATTTCAAAATCTCTCCAACCAAGTTTGACGGTGAGTGGTGAATTAATTTAAGTAGTTTGCACGATGACGCTCGTTTTTCTCAAGAAGTTATGTTTACCGAGGCATTAATTAGAACCAATGCATGAATGACCACTAAATTTCCATGAACTTGTACATGCATTGGTTAGTTTCCTCTTGACCTTTGCTTGCGTCGGGTGATCTAGCACCTCAAAATCCAACATGTAATGGTACTACTACTAGTATAGTAGAATTGAGACTTATCAAGCGGAAAAGCGAATGTTTGTTAGATGAGCACTATAAACCCTAGTGAGTGCGTACTCTGTAAAACAGATTTTTCCAAAACTAAGTCGCTCCCTTTCATGAATTCTGTAGTATACTCCTCCGTCGGCGCTCCCTTTCATGAATTCTGTACTTCTGTCATGAGACATGTGGGACATATAACAACCGAATTGACGTTTCAAGCACCAAATAACGATGTAGAACAGCGGGGGCGCACCCATTCGTGCCGGTATGTCACAGCCCTAGATTATTGCACTGCAATTAGTTGCATCGAGTGCATCATGCATCATGTCTAAATTCAGTGAAATTTGAATTGAGGAATTCTCAAGCCTCAGAAAATCCTTTTAAAAAAGGGGCAAGAACCCTTAAACTTGCATTCAGTGAAATCAAAATGGCCTTCATTAATGTTTGATAATTTTGGCAAGGTTTGGATCCAAACCAAAAATAATGAACATTTTAAGGAATTATTTTGGCCTTGAATTTAAATCATTATTGTATTTGAATTTGGAATTATATTCATAATATATGGGATATATTTTCAAATAACTTTGAAATGTTTCATGTGCTGTTGGAAAAGTCCATCTAGCAATATAAATTATTGAGAGGATATTTGGCCTTTATTTTGAATTCGTTTAAATTTGAAAATAGTGGCAAAGTAAAAAACAAAAACAAAAAAGCTTACAGGCCCTTTGTTGTCACAGCCTTTGGCATCGGCCCAGCCAGCCCAGCAGCCTTGATCACCCCCTACCTCGCGCCCCGGAAGGCGGTAGCGTGGTCGTCGTGTGCCAGCCATGCGCGGGCCACCTCCACCTTCCCACATTGCCCAGCCGCTGTGGCGCCACGCACCCCGGACCCTGCCACTCCTCCCGCGTTTCCCTCCTCTCCCTCGCTCTCTCCGTGATGGCCAGCCTTGGCCATGGGCCTTGCCGCCTTGAACCACCGCGGCCACCAGCATCCCCACGCCCAGCCAGTTAGTGCCCGAGCTCCGCCTCCTCGCACTGAACCTCTCCACCGAAGGAAGCGAACCCGGACGGCCTCCGTCGTCTCACCGTCGCCTTCTCCACCACCGGCCGCCGAGGATCTTCACCGTCGATTCGCCACCGTCGTCGCTTCCCCGAGCTCGCTGACCATCTCGATGCGACCCATGTGAGCCTCCGGTCGATTCCCCTCTCCTCCCCGCGTCAATTTCACGCTGTAGTATATAGATGCATCGGGCGAGTTGTGCTCGCCGCCCGGCCATAAGCGCCGTCGTGGCGAAACAGCGATGGCTCCCACCGCATCACCGCCCTCATTGCTTCACCACGAGTCCGCGAGCCCCTCGGAAGAGTTTCCCGTGCCCTATAGCCCGAGCCTGCTCGAAGCCGTACCTCGGCCGCCGCCCTTGGCTTCGCTCCAGCCACCCGCGCCTCCAGCGTGCCTCCCTGGATCTTGGCGAGGAAGGAACAACCCTCTGGTGCCCTGGCTTTGCCCAACACCGCCCGTAGCACCACTCCGGCGACCTCCTGCCGCGGTTGTGGTCGTCGCCGGCGACAATCCTACGTGCTGACGTGGCGCCGCCATTAGGGGCTAATGACCCACTAATTAACCCTCTCTCTGCGGCAGCTAGGTCCCACTTCCTAACTTCATCTGGTTTATTTTTACATTAAAGTTTAACTAACCCGGTGGGCCCACATGTCGGTGACTCTAGCCAGCACCATGACACTGACCAGTGGGACCCACTGGTCAGTTTGACCTGGACCGCCCCGTTGACCTGCTGACGTCACAGTGACGTAGTGCTGACGCAGTAACTCTTTTTCTGGATTTATTCTTTTACAGGAAATTCCAGAAAATAGCCAAAACTTCTAAAAATCATAGAAAATCAACCGTAGCTCCAAATCAAACAAATTATATATGAAAAATGATCAGAAAAATCCAATCTATCCATCTGTACAACTTTCATGCATGTTTGATCAAGTTAACTTCACTGTTTAGGATGAAACATGAATAGGACAACTTTGATAATAGTTTTGGAGTTGGGATTTGATGTAGTTTTGAATTCCACTTCAATCAAAATGACTTGCTGTTGCATTAGCCCAAATCACAGCATATTGACATGTCATGATCATGCATCATATTGTTGCATTGCATTGATTGTGTTTCTTCTTTGTTTGTCGGTGCTTGTCCCATCTGAGTAGACGTGGTTCCAACGATGAGTTCGATGACACCGATGAAGAACTTTACTATCTTGAAGTGCCGAGGCAAGCAAAACCCCTTGTTCATTCGATACAATCCCACTCTCTCGCTCCTGCTCTCTTTTCTGCATTAGGACAACAACGCTTCAAGCGATACATGCTGCGGTGGTTGAACCCCTTTCCTCTGCATGACCTGTCATTGCCACAGTAAATAGATGAAACCCACTAGCATGAGTAGGAGTTGTTTGAGCCCTGATGTGCCTACTCATTCATGCTTGTTGTCATGCCTGCTACTGCTTACAGTTGAGTCAGGTTTGATTCATCGGGGATGAATTGGAATGTGGTGAACATGTCCTATTGTGTGAGAGCTAAGTGTGTGAACACGATTTGGTAAAGGTAGCGGTGAGAGGCCATGTAGGAGTACATGGTGGGTTGTCTCATTGCTGCCGTCCTCAGGAACTGAGTTATGTGTTTGTGATCCATGAACAGATACTACCACGCATTGGAATGCTTAAGTGCCCCTCTCGACTTATTAATCTACGATCTCTGTCCGGGGAGTTGCAACTAGTTTCTAGTGTTTGTAGGTAGTGTTAGTAGTCTACCAAGTGGCACCCGTGCAGGTGGGCTTGGGACGGACTAGGCACCACAGCACGGTGTACCAGCGTAGATCCACCCATCGAGGTGGGCTTGGGAACCCTGCTCACATCGTTTGGGGCCGTGGCGACACCCGGCTGGATCTCCTTGCGGATGGAACCCTAATAGGCGATAAACTGGACTAGAGACTTGTGTGGTTAGTGAGGTCGTGGCCGACTCCTCGCTTGAGCTTCCGCTTGAAGGTTGCGAGATACATAGCGTGTACATGGCGGTAAGTGGCGAGGCGTGTGTGAAGAAGTAAACCCTGCGGGGTT
The DNA here is from genome assembly GCA_021605205.1 of Aegilops longissima. Classification (NCBI taxonomy): domain Eukaryota; kingdom Viridiplantae; phylum Streptophyta; class Magnoliopsida; order Poales; family Poaceae; genus Aegilops; species Aegilops longissima. Next base: position 403,390,348 of record CM038679.1, on the reverse strand, counting down.
AACATCATCTATTGAATAGCCGTGTCCATGGTAAAGGACTTACGGGTTGCTGTGCAGTTCATAGACAAGTGAAAGTGGGTACTCTAAAATGCGCAAGATAAGCATGAGTGATATGGATGGCGTTCTCGTAGGGAGACGGGTGCTGATCCATAGTGGTGTATCGATATGGTGAATATGTGGACTCGTGTACGCCACCTCAAAAGACTTACTTGCAGTCGTAGTTCAGGATAGCCACCGAGTCAAAGCTGGCTTGCTGCAGTTAAACTCCACCACCCCCTTTGTTGATACTGATGCATATGTAGATAGTTCTGATGTAAGTCTTGCTGGGTACATTTGTACTCACGTTTGCTTAATTTATGTTTTTGCAGAGAGACTTCAGTCTCGCTAGTAGTTCTGTGTGGACTTCGACGCTTAGCTTGTTACCTCAGCTACGATCTTGTGCCCTCGGCGGAGATCAGTAGATAGTCGGGCTTCTCGGCCTTTTTCATTTGTAGATGTACGTACTCGGACATGTTAAGCTTCCGCGTGTTCTTTGACTTGTATGCTCTGAATGTTGGGTCGTGAGACCCATGTTTGTAATATCTAGCTCCTCGGAGCCTAATGAATAAATACTTTGAGTCGTAGAGTCTTGTTGTGATGCCATGTTGTATTTGCACATATTGAGCATATTGTGTGTATGATTGAAATGCTTGGTGTGTGGGATCCGACAACCTAGTTGTTTATCCTTGGTAGCCTCTCTTATGGGGAAATGTAGTCTTGTGCTTCCATGAGCCATAGTAGTCCCTTCTGACCGGTTCACCGAGTCCTGCTAGCCAGCACTCTGCTCGGAACACTTGGTGGCGGCATGTGATTCACCGTTCCTATATACATCCCTTGGGAAATGTCACGCGGTGACATCCGGAGTCTGCCTAACCTGCTACAGCCGGGTTCCCGAGTCACATTAACCAAGTGCTACAGCCGGTTTGCAGCTGGTTGGCCGACATGCTCGATGTTGATTCATGTATGCTGTCCCGTAAGTTAGTGCCACTTTGGGTTCACGACTAGTCATGTCGGCCGAGTTCTCTGTCATATGGATGCTAGCGACACTATCATATCGTGAGCCAAAAGGCATAAGCGGTCCCGGGCCATGGTAAGGCGACACCGGTAGAATACCGTGCGTGAGGCCGCAAAGTGATATGAGGTGTTACAGGCTAGATCGGTGTGACTTAGAATCGGGGTCTGACAGCTTTGGTATCGAGCTTTGTTGCTGTGGGATTACCAAGCCAAACTGGTGAAGTTGTGTCTAGAAATGCTTTAGTTATATAAGGGAATTGATTGTGGAAGGGAACGTAAGACTCTTTTTACTCCTTTACCTTATGCCCTTCTGATCTGAGTCATCCTCTTCTTTTCTACGGGGATTAAGAACTAGGGTTCTCGTCTATCTATCAGGATCACGTGTTACTAATCTGTAGACTTATAGGATTGACCGATTTAAGCCTCAGTTCAGTTCCTACTACTTCCGTGTGTTCATAGTTGGTCTCAGAACCTTGATATTGTGCTTCTGAGTGGTTATGCCACAAATTTGCAGGATGTCTCAAAACTTTTTGAGCATTTACACCCGTTATGTTGTCCGAGTCATCCCAGGTTTCTAAATAGTCTGATGTATTTGCAAATCCTTCCTCCCAGTTCTCGATGTCTTATTGGGCTGGATTAATCACACTAAACAGTGTGTTGAGGTATTCCATTGCCTCGACATATATGTTGGAGTTATTTTTATGACCCTAGGTGTCTTAGGGAGTCACCTAGTAATATAATCTAGCCATGTTTTGTGTTCCCGATGTGATGATTACGGCCATCGTTCTCAAAAGCATCCCGTGATGCCATTTAGTTAGTAGGTATTCTACTCGTGGGTTTTGAACCCGAGATTCACCCTACTTCATGCTGTTAGTATTTGCTAGTTCCCTTAAGATATTAGTAACCTTTGCGATAGTCATCGAGGTCCATGGTATCTCCTTCTTCCAAATACCATGAACTGCTTATGGCAGAAGTTCTCTTGAACCAAAGATCACGACCAGAGCTCTTGATGAGTTCTCGATTCTATATTGTGACTCTGCCAGTTCTACCCTTCTGCATGGGTTATCCGGAAGAAATATGTTGAACTCGTTCGACATGCTAGTCCATGCATCCACAACTCAGAAAATCATATGTTCTTTTAAGTTGTCCCATTTTAGTTGTCTTCCGACCCTCGTCTATCAATTGATAGTCAAGAGCATGCGTGCATCCGTTAATCGATGACTACTACTCTTGTGGTCCGTCAAGCCATTCTATTCCGGAATGACTAGGAGAAACAAACTCCACTACCTCAACCATATCTAGGATTGGGTCAAAGAAATTGTATTCCATAGATCAAAATGCCAATCCACTTAGTGCATTCTACCTTGAAGTATTACCTTCTTAATGTCGGGATTGTCATGAGAATTGCACACCATTCTATGAACTCTTGATGAAGTGATACTTCTCGCCATCATTATTCATTCCTTGGTCCTGTGTTATTGTAACGGAGCGCCGACAAGTGAATCGTGATGTGTGAAATCAATACTCCTAGCAACCTTGTTGCTTGGTAGTTAAATGGACAATAATTTCATTCTTAGCGTGTTGGTTCTTGAATCATCATTCTAAGATAGATTGTGCTACCTAGTCCTTATTTTGGTGCACCTTTCGATCAATGAGTTAGGATTGTGTCAATCCTCGCTCCCTTGATCATATCATCTTATACTGAAAAGCAAGGTTGTTCTCGAGCTTAGTAACATATCGGTGGTTCGTGATTTTCGAATATCTTCTCGGAAGTATTACCAGGTTGTCCCCATTTGTTATGTTGAGCTCGTGATCAAGTTAGTTTTCCTCTAAACCACCCTTCTCCAAGAATCCGTGTTGGATACCCTGAGCTAGTTGGTTAAGCTAAATGACAACTTGGAGAGTTGGAAGATAAAAGCTTACCTAACAGATTCGTTTCAAAGGGATATCCCGGTGTTGGTGTGTTAGTTGAAGAAAGATGATATCTTCATCGATTGGTCCACGTGATCGGTTGTTGGACTTATTGTCTATAAAACTTTGATTTGAATATGGGCTATCACCAAATCAAATCAGTACCATCGATGTTCATAATGTTGTCTTACTCGTGGTTGATCCCTCGAGCATACACCATTACATCTTTTAGTCGACCAATGCTATCACCGTGTTCACATGATGGTGGAAGTCGATGATATGGAAATTCCGATGAGTTCTTTGTTGGGCCCATCAGCAGCATTTGTCTCCCCATGATTCATGTTGAACATCTAAGTTAGTGTTGGAAACTTTTGTAAGCATTATCTTCATGTCCGCTCATGAAATATATGTTTGGTGTAAGTGACTTTCTCCAAGTTCATGTGCATCGGATGCAAGTTGCTGCCATGAATTTGAGAAAGGTTTATTTTATTTCCTTTGGAATCATCCCAAATCAGTCATGCATCGTGCAAAGTATTACGTGGATTGAAGACTTGCAACCTTCATTCTATATGTATCCCTAGAACACCAAGCCAGCGATTGATTTGTTCAAGGAGAAGAAGTTCCTTCTTAAGAGCAAGACTTATGTAAGGACTTGATATCCTCGATGATGGTTCCCCACGAACTTCGGTAGTGTTTTACTATAAGACTACTACGTGGTCATGCTTGTCTGGACAGCGTGTTCACAGGTTTGTGTGAGAACCAACTCATGTTTTGGAGCTTGCTATCGTAGTTCATTTTCGAGAATCTATAGCGTCATCTCATCGGTTTGTGTTGCAAACTTTCTTTTCTAGACATGTTGTTTGAAATATCCTGTTACCAACCAGATCTGAATCTCGGCAGATGTGATGGTTGGAACTTCTTCAAACTATGATATGGGTTCCGGTGAGGTGGGCGCACCTAGCTGGAAGCTCTTTGTTATTGTAGTATCTTGATTAAGCCATTTGGTCACCTCCATGAGGATTTCGCATGACTTATTCTAGAAGTTGTTCCTTATGGATTTTGTGTTCCCGAAGTCCGACCTTTACTTGATGACCATGTTGATGCCACTTTGAATCACGATAGTGGTATCTTAAACATCAAGGATAACATTGGAAGCGGAGTGCTAAATGTCTCTCGATCGATCATCCAGGTTTTGTTCCTTGGCATTGCTAAGGACAAATCTGAGAAAGTGTTGTCTTCCTTTGCATCTGCATCATCCATCACTATTCATCATGGTAGTATGATGTGTTGCCAGGATCCGCGGCTCGGATGTTGGTAAAACCTTGATGAATATGGAAAGGCTCAAGTTCTTGAGAGCATGCTCAGACACTAGGTTATATCTTCGGTATCAGTCGGATTGTGCCTTCCATTTGCAGATTGTTCTATAACCATAGTTCCATTCCAAAACTGAGCATGCCATTTCTTTGAATTCCTTCAAACGATCGTTTGTGAATTGCCATTAGCCTGGTATGAAGGGCTTCAATGATCCTTTCCGATGGGGTTTCTTTCTGTCATCAACGTGTTGGATGAAGATCTCGAAAGCAAAGACGTCAAGATCAATTTGATGCAATGAATCAACACCTTCAAGAATGCAACGTTTCATGAAGATTGTGTTAGCTTTGTGTCCCCTCTATCTTCTTACCTCACGTCTTGAATCTCGGGACGAGATTCTTGTTTAATGGGGGTGAGTTGTCACAGCCCTAGATTCTGCTTGCAATTAGTTGCATCGAGTGCATCATGCATCATGTCTAAATTCGTGAAATTTGAATTGAGGAATTCTCAAGCCTCAGAAAATCCTTTTTAAAAAAGGGGCAAGAACCCTTAAACTTGCATTCGGTGAAACCAAACTGGCCTTCATTAATGTTTGATAATTTTGGCAAGGGTTTGGATCCAAACCAAAAATATTGAACATTTTTAAGGAATTATTTTGGCACTGAATTTAAATCATTATTGTATTTGAATTTGGAATTATATTCATAATATATGGGATATATTTTCAAATAACTTTGAAATGTTTTATGTGCTGTTGGAAAAGTCCATCTAGCAACATAAATTATTGAGAGGATATTTGGCACTTTTTTGAATTCGTTTAAATTTGAAAACAGTGGCAAAGTAAAAACAAAAACAAAAAAAAGAACAATAAAAGGCAAAAGCTTACAGGCCCTTCTTGGCACAGCCTTTATCTTGGCCACCGACCAGCAGCCTTGATCACCCCTACCTCGCGCCCGAGAAGGCGGTAGCGTGCTCGTCATGTGGCTGGCCATCGCCAGGCCACCTCTGCTTCCCATCCGCTGCCCAGCCTTTGTGGCGCCACGCACCCCCCGGACCCCTGCCACTCCTCCCCGCGTTTCCCCTCCTCTCCCTCGCTCTCTCCCGTGATGGCCGACGCGGCCATGGACGCGCCGCCCTGAACCACCGCGGCCACCAGCATCCCCACGCCCAGCCAGTTAGTGCCCGAGCTCCGCCTCCTCGCACTGAACCTCTCAACCGAAGGAAGCGAGCCCGGACGGCCTCCATCGTCTCACCGTCGCCTTCTCCACCACCGGCCACCGAGGATCTTCACCGTCGATTCGCCACCGTCGTCGCTTCCCCGAGCTCGCAGACCATCTCGACGCGACCCATGTGAGCCTCCGGTCGATTCCCCTCTCCTCCCCGCGTCGATTTCACGCTATAGTATATAGATGCACTGGAGCCGAGTTGTGCTCGCCGCCGGCCATGGCGCCGTCGTGGCCAGAACCCAAAGCAGTGGCTCCCACACGCATCATCGCCCTCATTGCTTCACCACGAGTCCGGCGAGCCCCTCAGAGAGTTTCCCCGTGCCCTATAGCCCGAGCCCGCTCGAAGCCGTACCTCGGCCGCCGCCGTGAGCTCGCTCCGGCCACCCCGCGCCTCCCGCGTGCCTCCCCTGGATGCGCACGAGGAAGGGCAACCCTCTGGTGCCCTTGGCTTTGCCCAACACCGCCCGTAGCACCACTCCGGCGACCTCCTGCCGCGGTTGTGGTCGTCGCCGGCGACAATCCAGCGTGCTGACGTGGCGCCACCATTAGGGGCTAATGACCCAGCTAATTAACCCTCTCTCACACTGACAGCTGGGTCCCACTTCCTAACTAAATACAGTTTATTTTTACATTAAAGTTTAACTAACTTGGTGGGCCCACATGTCGGTGACTCTAGCTTGACACCATGACACTGACCGATGGGACCCTTTGGTCAGTTTGACCTGGACCGCCCTTTGACCTGCTGGCGTCACGGTGGCGTAGTCTTGTGTGATAACTCTTTTCTGGATTTATTCTTTTACGGAAATTCGAGAAAATAGCCAAAACTTCTAAAAATCATAGAAAATCAACCGTAGCTCCAAATCAAACAAATTATATATGAAAAATGATAAGAAAAATCCAATCTATCCATCTGTACCATTTTCATGCATGTTTGATAAAGTTAACTTCACTGTTTAGGATGAAACATGAATAGGACAACTTTGATAATAGTTTTGGAGTTGGGATTTGATGTAGTTTTGAATTCCACTTCAATCAAAATGACTTCTTTGTTGCATTAGCGAAATCACAGCATATTGCCATGTCATGATCATGCATCATATTGTTGCATTGCATTGATTGTGTTTCTTCTTTGTTTGTCGGTGCTTGTCCCTCACGAGTAGGCGTGGTTCCGGCGATGAGTTCGATGACACCGATGAAGAACTTTACTATATTCAGAAGTGCCAGGCAAGCAAAACCCCCTTGTTCATTCCGATACAATCCCACTCTCTCGCTCCTGCTCTCTTTTACTGCATTAGGACAACAACGCTTCAACTGATACATGATGCGGTAGTTGAACCCCTTTCCTCTGCATGACTGTCATTGCCACGATAAATAGATGAAACCCACTAGCATGAGTAGGAGTTGTTTGAGCCCTGATGTGCCTACTCATTCATGCTTGTTGTCATGCACTGCTCTTGCTTAGAGTTGAGTCAGGTCGATTCATCGGGGATGAATTGGAATGTGGTGAACATGTCCTCTTGTGTGAGAGCTAAGTGTGTGAACACGATTTGGTAAAGGTAGCGGTGAGAGGCCATGTAGGAGTACATGGTGGGTTGTCTCATTGCAGCCGTCCTCAAGGAACTGAGTTCTATGTTTGTGATCCATGACCAGTTACACCAAGGCATTGGAATGCTTAAGTGCCCTCTCGACTTATTAATCAACCTGATCTTTGTCCAGGAGTTGCAACTAGTTTCTGGTGTTTGTAGGTAGTGTTAGTAGTCTACCAAGTGGTACCCGTGCAGGTGGGCTTGGGACGGACTAGGCACCGTGTACGGTGTACCAGCGTAGATCCACCCGTCGAGGTGGGCTTGGGAACCCTTCTCACATCGTTTGGGGTCGTGAGCGACACCCCGGCCGTATCTCCTTGCGGATGGAACCCGAATAGGCGATAAACCTGGACTAGAGACTTGTGTGGTTAGTCGGTCGTGGCCGACTCCTCGCTAGGCTTCCGCTTGAAGGTTGCCGAGATACATGGCGTGTACATGGTGGTAAGTGGCGAGGCGTGTGTGAAGAAGTACACCCTGCAGGGTTAACATCATCTATTGAATAGCCGTGTCCGCGGTAAAGGACTTACGGGTTGCTGTGCGGTTCATAGACAAGTGAAAGTGGGTACTCTAAAATCGCAAGATAAGCGTGAGTGTTATGGATGGCGTTCTCGTGAGGGAGGCGGGGCGGATCCATAGTGGTGTATCGATATGGTGAATATGTGGACTCGTGTGCGCCACCTCAAAGAGTTACTTGCGATCGTAGTTCAGGATAGCCACCGAGTCAAAGCTGGCTTGCTGCGGTTAAACTCCACCACCCCTTTGTTGATCTTGATGCATATGTAGATAGTTACGATGTAAGTCTTGCTGGGTACATTTGTACTCACGTTTGCTTAATTTATGTTTTTGCGGAGAGACTTGAGTCTCGCTAGTAGTTCTGCGTGGACTTGACGCTTAGCTTGTTACCTCAGCTACGATCTTGTGCCCTCGGCAGATCAGTAGATAGTCGGGCTTCTCGGCCTTTTTCATTTGTAGATGTCGTACTTAGACATGTTAAGCTTCGCATGTGCTTTGACTTGTATGCTCTGAATGTTGGGTCGTGAGATCCATGTTTGTAATATCTAGCTCCTCGGAGCCTAATGAATAAATACTTTGAGTCGTAGAGTCTTGTTGTGATGCCATGTTGTATTTGCACATATTGAGCATATTGTGTGTATGATTGAAATGCTTGGTATGTGTGGGATCCGACAACCTAGTTGTTTATCCTTGGTAGCCTCTCTTATGGGGAAATGTAGTCTTGTGCTTCCATGAGCCATATTAGTCCGCTATAGCCGGTTCACGGTTCACTGCTATTGACACTCTTGCTCGGAACACTTGGTAGCGGCATGTGATTCACCGTTCCTATATCTGTCCCTTGGAAAATGTCACGCGGTGACATCCGAGTCTGCCTAGCCTGCTACAGCCGGGTTCCGGAGTCTGTTAGGCAGTGCTACAGCCAGATTCGCACGCTCTTGACCGACATGCTCGATGTTGATTTATGTATGCCTGTCCCCGTAAGTTAGTGCCACTTTGGGTTCACGACTAGTCATGTCGGCCCGGGTTCTCTGTCATATGGATGCTAGCGACACTATCATATCGTGAGCCAAAAGGCATAAGCGGTCCCGGGCCATGGTAAGGCGACACCGTGGGAATACCGTGCGTGAGGCCGCAAAGTGATATGAGGTGTTACAGGCTAGATCGGTGTGACTTAGAATCGGGGTCCTGACACGGCCCAGTAGTAGTAATGAGCAATGAGACGTCAAATCACAATGCCGTACCTTCCCAGATGAACGAAGCAGCCATTATTTCACACTTCGGTTCGACATCATCTCTAACCACGTACTAGTATTGCTTCTGCCTCAAGAGGGACATGCGCATCGCCTTGGTACATCATGACACGTGGGACCGCATGACAGGCCATGCTCCCCCGCCGATCGCTCGGTAAAATCACCTCATTTTTACTATACTTCCTCCGTATCGGTTTACTACATGGCATGCACGTCGTTCTAGGTTGAGAATTTAGCGGCTATATATATATATATATATATATATATATATATATATGTGTGTGTGTGTGTGTGTGTGTGTGTGTGTGTGTGTGTGTGTGTGTGTGTGTGTGTGTGTGTGATGAAGACGCTAGCCTTTTAAAAATGTATACTTTTATGCAGTAGTACTCCACTATCGATGGATTGCGGCATGGAGCAAAATTGAAATTTTAAAAAGGTGGTACATATAGAGAGTGCTAAATCGCCAAATTATGCATATAGTACTATTAAAAAAGCTAGTACGTGCTTAATTGGGGTGCTAAATTCTATTAAAGAAATACTAGTACTAGTATGTACATCTTGAAGAGTTAAAATAACGAGAAGAAAGATAACATAGTTCTGCTGGGGCTCAGCACAACACACCCTCAAATTAAACTAAGCACACCTGAAATTAAACTATGCAACTAATCCGGTGAACCTTTGCATTAGAAGTTTAGAACCACCATGAGCAACGACACGGCACCTTACTCGGAGTCCTCGTCCACGTCCTCGACTTCGTCCTTGTCCCTCTTCCTCTTGGCGATACTTCTTTGCTTGAACCGCCAACTTGGCTGTTGCTCTTCATCCAACCCTTATAGATATTGAAACAAAGGTAGCCATCCATTGCAGCGTCTTGGATGTGGTCTATATCTAGTACATTCCGCTACCATGCATGACGATGAAAGCGTGTATGGAGGTTTCTCCGGTTTACCGTCTGAAGGATGAACCATGGCTCCTGCCGAGTCGGCGTGAAGGCTGACGAGAGGGCACCAACCGATTCTTACGGAGGTCGAAGGGTTGCCTACAGCGAGGCCTATCCGGCGCAGGACTTCTTTGTCGTTCTTAAAGTCTCAAGATGTGAATTTGACTGTTTTGTCCTCGAGGAAGTTCTTAAAATCCTGGCACTCAGCGTCGGCATGGAATATGTGGTAGACCAAGCAAGCGTTATGTACGCAAACCTGGATCACGGCGGGCTTGTTCCTCTCTTCGTCCTTTAGATCCTTCTCTCGTCCCACGACTGTGGTGTACTCAACATCTAGCCCAGCGACCCACTCATCATGTGAGTTTTGAACATGTGTCGAAGCGAAAGGCATCCTTTCACCGTCGCGGAAATGCGGGTGTAGATGACGTCGAACTCATCTCGGTGATGGTTCTAACCTTGTACTCACCGCCGATCGGGGAGATTTGGGGCGCCATGGATTTGGGAGGAGGTTAGGATTAGTGGAACTGCCGTAATGTGAATGGGCGGGACGACTAAAGCGAACCGCCGTAGTATTAAAGGGCGTGCGAGGGACGAGTAGGAAGCGAACTGCGGCGTCTGCGAGCAGCAGGGTAGTGGCTTTCCATTCTCCCATGATACGGGCTTCCGAGAGCCCTTGGATATGAGATCGAGCGGTTGCATGGCGTGATTCTAGACCTATGGGTGAATATCCTATCACGGAGGTTATTCTACAAATTTTCAGCAACTTAGCATGCGACCGTTTGATCTCAGATGCAAGGGCTGCCAGCAGCCCGTATCATGGTCGCCCCTACCACGACCGTCGCGTCGCTCGCGCGGTCACGCCCTTGGAGATTTAACACGGTGCGTTATGCTATCTGATGTTGGCATGTCATACATAGTCATCACTTAGTCACTCAAAGTACAACAAGGTTGGCTATAAGGTTGGCTATAAGTGTATTTTTTTTACTCCTCTCTATCTCTTTCTTCGTACTCCCTCCGTCCCATAATATAAGAACGTTTTTGACACTAGTGTAGTGTCAAAACATTCTTATATAATGGGACACATAAATACTAGTATTTATTACATTTGCCAAGGGTGACCTCTTCCAATGAAATGGTGTTGCTAAGTTTGCTTCATTTAATTAGCTATAGACTCAAAATTGTCTTTTCACCTAGGTACACGCGCTTAGCACCGTTTCTTCCTTGGGTCACCAAACTAGTCTCTCTCTTCTTGATTAACTTGCCACATCGGACTTTATGCCTATGTGGCAAGCTAAACACCTGTAGGAACAAGTAAGTACAATAGTCGCTTTACATGGCATTTTGCATATGTGGAGGAAAGAGAGGCAAGGAAAGAGTGGAGAAGTGGGCTCTCATGCAAGAGCCAACCTCTACTACTACATGGTGGAGCATTGGGAGAGGCACCTGTATGGAGGTGGTCAGGAATCGGGAGACTCACGCCGGTCGTAGCGCCGCAGTTAAAATGATAATGGCAAGTCAAATCACAGGGCGCCCACCTGTCTAGCAGTAACTCGCTGTCAAATCACACAGCCCTACGTTTGCAGCAGCCTACTCCCTCGTCTTCTCGCGTCTCTGTCGAACCGACTAGGCGGAACTGCCCCGCCTACCGCGCAGGAAAAGCCCCACCCTCGACTTTTAAATACAACTACTCCCTCCGTCTAGGTGAGTAAGTCATCTTACAAAAACCAATTAATCCCAAAATACTAAGGCGCGGTGCATTAACTTCTACCTCGTTTCTTGTTTCTTCACATATATACCAATAAGAATCCAATGATATACTTTTTGTGACATAGTAACTCATATTTAGTTAGTCAAATGGATGACCTAGAACTACGTGCAAGCCCTATAAACCGAGACGCCTACAAATAAAAAACCGAGATGGAGAGGTAGTTCAGCATGTATCTTTTTAGATCAATATAGTCGGGATTCACCAAGGAGCAAAACCAAGTGGTAGGCTGCTCTGTCGTGTTGGCGTAACAACTCAAGCAGGTCGATCCGCTTTGCGAAATGGCTACACACTTAACAGACCCCTTTGGCGGACATGTGGCTCATCCACCGTCTTGTTCCACGTGCGATGCACCAAATTACAGTTCGAACAGCGCTTGGAATTGGAGGCACCCGGTCGTAGCACCGAGATAGTAGAAAATGGCGATGAGGGTCAAATCACAAAGCCCCACCTTTCCGCATTAAAATTTGGACGGACGAAGCAACCATCATTTCACTCTAGCACGCAAGAGCATAAAGAAAAGAGAAAACAATGATGCGTGCGGCAGCTACCTAGGGCACCCTAGGGTAGGGGTCTCCACTGAGATCCTTTTTTAAAGCGCCTCCACTACAAATCGGCTTCTCCTCGTCCTCTTGAAGAAAACCGATGATGAGTGCGGCGGTAGGGTTTGTAGGAGTACTACGGCGCATGGGGCCACGTCGTAATAAGCGGGTTCGAGTCGACACCTTAAATATGTGTGGGCGCTTGGTTTTATAGGAGCGAGGCAGCATTTTGGGTTCGGGGACCGGTGGAGATATAGCACGTACAAAAATTGTGGGCGTGGGTTCGACCGAAAGGCAATGATGCATGGGCCCTGCATTTTGATATACCGGGGCAGCGTGAAATTTTCTACTCTACTCAAAACTAGTAAGGTACACATGTATTGACGCATGAGATTTGAAACCAAATTATGAATAAATACACACTATAACATGTAAAGCTTTGAGTCATATATGCATGATGTAGATGTTCGTTTAGTTCTTATAGTTCATCTCATTCAAAGTCAATTAGTTTTATAAAAATGTTAAGATTCATGGGGTTGTGCATTGTAAATCATAAAGTAAAAAACAAATAATGGCAATTCATTTAGAAAAAAATAATCAATTATGATATTGAAGATTCTAGAACAAAGGAGAAGTGCTTGTGTTGAGGTTTGTGCATTATGCTTAAGTTCAACCATGGAGTCTTCTAAATTGTACATGTGGCAGATCTGGTGGAATGTTGATGATATCCAACGGCCAGTAGTGCTCGGATGTGCCCATCTCTGCACTGTCGGGTTAGCTTCATCCAGCGGCCATCTTTCAAAGTTATTGGCACACTATATAGTTCTTGTGCCATAGTTGCATGTTTTGGAAAAAAGCTACTAGTGGGTTGTACTATCTATTTAGGAATAGAAGATGTATACATGGAAGTTGTAGGAAAGAGATGACATGGAGGATCTCAATTCCTATGAGTAGGGATTGGAAAAGAGATGTCATTTGGTTCACATCATAGGAACTTTTCTATTGAATCTAGAGATGACATGTATCTCAAGTCCTATGAGGAGGGATTAGTAAAGAGATGTAATTTGGTTCATATCATAGGAACTTTTCTATTGAATATACTCTAATGTTTATTTTCCTTTGAAATTAAGGGAGTATAGGAATCCATTCATATGAACCAAGTGGCTCTAAAGCTATAGAAATGATATCATGTTTATTTCCTTTGAAATGTAGAGTATATGAATCTATTCCTATGAACCAATTGGCTCTAAAGGAAAAAATCCTATAAAATCATATCATATAGAGTTCCTATGATATTCCTCGACACTAAAGGATGGTTGAAATTGCTGCGGGTGATCGATGGTCTTTCTTTGTAGACTCCTCACCCATCTTTATAGTTACCTCTCGAAGATGAATGAAATGATATATACAGGTATTCTACATGTGCAATTTGGTACACGAAAACTTCGGTAAAAGTTTGCGAGGTTCTAATTTTCAATAAAGCTATATGCCTTGCATTTGAACGGAGGAGCATCGGCAGTTGCTAACACTCACGTGGAAGATTTGTGTGTAGGAGGAGTGGCTGTTCTGTTAAATGACATGGCAAAACCGACATCGCTCGGATGCCGATCTAACGGTTCTTCTGGCGTTAAATCGGGAAAAGGCTTGTGGCGAACGTTTGTCGGATAATGATTTACGGACACATGCATTGCATTGATCGTGCCCCCTCTCTCTCACGCACACGCACCCTCACGAGTCACAACTCTCCCGAGTCCTCTCGCAGACTCGCATGTGGCACCCATCGTCTATCTGCAGGTAGACTTCACGCACATATGTGCTCTTCACACCCTACCCTCAGAACTTATAAAAACAAAAGGCGGTAGCACATTTTATTTTAGCTCACACGTCACACACTTATATTATTACTCTTGCGTGAGCGTTCTTTGGGCATAGTATATATTGTACTCTCACGAAGAGAAGCGTGCACGCACGCACTAGTTCTCTCACACCCACTTTCATGGTACACATAGGGCGCATTTTTTGAAGCCGGTACAACAAAATCACTCCACTATATATAAAAGCAGGAGCCTTAGCGCTTGCTTTACTAGGGTTCCTCTCGTTCACTCTCTCATGCTCTCTAGATCTAAGCAAGACATAGGTGGTCACACTCTCTCTCAGCTCACGGCTGGTCACAAATCCGGCGGACAACCTCGACCAAGGCGGGGGTGTAGGTGCATCGTTCACGCTGTCGTCGGTGGCGAGGAGAGACCAACGGCTGCCAGCGTCCCGATCGGCGGCCGTGCCGTTCTCTCGAGAGCGCCCGGCTCGGGAGGGCCTCCGACCCTTCTTCCTCCCTGCGGTATTGTGGCCAAGATGCGGCCTCCGGCGCCGTCTTTGCCACATGCCGACGACCCTCGGTATATATTCCTTGAAACCTGCCTTGCTCTCATCGCCCAGCTCTTCCCCTTCGTGTGGATCCTTTTCTACTTCGTCCGCTGTTCCAAAGCCACCTAGACTTCTACTATTATTAGAAGTAAAGCTAGTTCATACAATCAACTCAAAGCGTTGGTTCAAACAGGGAAGAAAGTGGGAAAGCTGTAGCATGAATCTAGGACTTGGTTCTAAGAGGAAACAGGGGAAAGTAGTAATATCATCCTTTGTTTAAATAACCGTATTTCGTATTTGCGCAAGCAGGGATGTCTGTCTCCATATCGTTTCGGGATGTCTGTCTCCGTATCGTTTCTATCCGTGCAATCAAAAGCACACACCTCAGTTTTAGTACAACTGCGCAAAATGAGATGGCTATCCCTCGTTGCCATCGTCTAACCTCCGTCTTCAAGGTATCCCTACATTGGTAGTAACTAAGGTAGAATGACCAGCATAATCTAAACGAAGCTGATTAAATGCGTTTTACTTCCTGATTGCAGTGCAGGGACGAGCAAAAACAACTGCATCCTAGTCCGGAATGCACTTTCTACCAGTTCATCCATGGACCGAGGACTAGCTGGCACGGCTGCACGGCAGTTTTTTGGACAGGTGCACGGACAAGAGGTTATTCTGGAATGAGAGAACCTAACCCTGGATGGTGGTAACAAGAAAAAACCAGAGTGAACTCCAGGAAATTTAAGCCTGCCGGGAGGCCCTTTGCTCAGAGAAGCCTTGCTTGTTTTTTTCCTGATTTGTAAACCTTCTCACAACTTTGTCTTTTGATGTGAACTAGTATATGTTTGTTATGTTCTATGAATCATTGAGATGTATAAAACTGCTTAACTTATGCTTTTCAAGATTTTTATGAAGACGAGTTTAATGTGAGTGTTCCACATGAGCGCTGGACTAGCGTTGGACGTTTGGAATTTATTACATTGTGGCCTCAATTAACTGCATGAACCACTATAACAAGATACATAGTTGCTTATATGATTCACGGGCACACAAAAGTAGCAGCAGTTCCCATAGACGGATTCAAGCAGTACTAGCCCCGGAGGGGTCGATATGAGCAAGGTTAGGATAATTAGACACAATCCAAACTACTATTAAACACTAGTTGGGGCAACTATTTCATGCCTCGATCTAATTTGGGCTGGACACAAGGCGGACCTTGCCATGAACATCATCGAGGGCGTCCGCAGCAGCTCAACCTGTGAACCTTCATGAAGACAACCTTGTGGCCTTGCCATCGATAAACTTGTTTGTGGAGGCATGCCACGTCATCTTCTGCGTAAGCTTGACAAAACAGTATGCCTCACAAATGAAGGAGTAGCTTTGAACTTCTTGTGCTTGATACACCTGGACAACACGCTGACAACGGTGAGGCTGGAATACACCTCTTCATTGGTATAACCGCAAATGGCTTCGAGGATCCAACAGCCTAAGAACTCTGTTTTCCCAATGCGTATATTCAGGTCGTCCGCCTCATAGCGAGTGACATGCACAACCACACAATCCTTGTCTACATCAGGGCTCTAATTGAAGCGAAACAAATTCTGAATTACTTTTCAAATTATAAGAAACACAAGTTATTTAAACCACTATGTATAGCATGGCATTGAAGCTAATAAAATTTTGCATTATTAATCACCACATACTTCCTTTTCTAAAAAAATCACCACATACTTAGATGAAAAACCACAATCGAGATCGGCAAAGAAGGAAATCACCTTGGGCAGCTCAGCGGGGGACACATCCTCGAAGGGGAAAACTGCTCTGCAGTGCCACGGGGGCTGTAACCTCAAACGGGGTGTTGACCATCTCAGTAGTGGCCGTGAGCGTATCTGGGGTCGGCTCGGTGGCTGCCTCCATCTTCTTGGAGTTCTCTGTCTCGTGGGGATCAGCCTCCCGTGTCTGCTCCAATATCGGCAGATCTTTGCCTGGTTCTCCTTGGTCCATCATGTGGCCGATGAATACTAGGAGACCACCGAAAGGAAAACACAATCGCAATGACAATGAAACAAAAAGAGAGTGAGGATCGATTCTGCTTTGCAAAAGTTCTTTTTTTTCTCGAGCGAAAATATACCAACATCACGGATCCGCTTACCTTCCCTTCGTTGGGAGAGAAGAACGATGGCAGATCGAGTGTTGCCTTTCTTGAAGACGGTGAGGAGAAGGGATTCAGGAAGAGTGAAATGATGGTTTCTTCGTCCGTCAAACTTAGACTGCGGGGAGGTGGGGTTTTGTGATCTGACGGCTCGTTCTTGCCGCTTCACGACCGGGTGACTCTCCGCCTACATCTGCCTTCTAATTTGGTGGATGGCATTTGGGCCCAGACTGCATGGCCCGCATGTCGGTGAACAAAAGTATAACGTCATTCAAGAGAGGGAGACGTTTCAATGACCTAGGAGGAGCGAAGTGGTAGAGTGTCTCCTTTGTACTAGTAGTAATTGTTTTTACGGGTAGCTGTAGAGTGTCTCCACTGTACTAGTAGTAATTGTTTCTATGGGCCCAAGACAAAACAGCCAATCCACACTAGTAAATAGTAAAATCAATTCAAAAGGCGCTACCACACCCAAGACACCCCCCAAAACCTGGGTGCTCTTCTTCCTCCTCGCTCCCACCCACCTCACGCCACTCGCTCCACTCGTACCCCAAATTCCTCACCTCACTCCTCTGAAAACCCCAGCTCCCTTCTTCCTCACTCCTCTGAAAACCCCAGCTCCCTTCTTCTTCGCTCAGACTACAACTAGGCTCGTCATTCGTTACTCTGCTCAAATCTGTGGCTGACGCGACGCCTCGAGGAAAATGGAGTCGGCTGAACCCAGCGCCAAGAAGATGAGGCTCCCTTGTGGCGACACCTATTGTAGATCCCGCACCCGGCAGCGCGGGGAGAAGCGGCGACCCCGCCCCCACCGGATCCCAGGAACCCGTAGAATCTCGGGTGGACCGCATCAGCGATCTCCCGGACGCCATCCTTGGGGAGATCATCTCGCTTCTCCCCACCAAGGATTGCTGCAGCACGCAAGTCCTCTCAATTCGGTGGCGCCCTCTACGGCGCGCCGTGCCCCTTAATCTCGACTTCGTCAACTATCTCTCTTCAATGATTTTGAAATCCCCAGAGCCATCATCTCCTCCCACCAGGGCTCCATTCAAAGCCTCTGCATCCCGTCATGCTACCTGAGCAAGCATACCATGCCATGCACGGTGGACGCCTGGCTGAAATCCCCTGAATTCACAGAACTACAGCTGTTTGAGTTCTACTATTCCCTTGGAAATCACATACCACATACCGAATGCCATGAACTTGTGCCCTCAGCACCGATGTCCATCTCGCGGTTTTCCTCCTCTCTCCACACCGCCACCTTTGCGCTGTGCTACCTACTGACAAACTGATACTAAACCTTGACTCCCATTTCTCAAGAAACTTTCACTTGTGCGGGTTCGTATATCGGAGGCCTCATTGCACAACATCATCCACTCCAGTTGCCCTGCGCTGGAGTGCTTGGTGCTTTTTTTCACAGTTAGAATCGGTTGTCTCCAAATAAAGTCGCCTAACCT
Source organism: Aegilops longissima (assembly GCA_021605205.1). NCBI lineage: Eukaryota > Viridiplantae > Streptophyta > Magnoliopsida > Poales > Poaceae > Aegilops > Aegilops longissima. The sequence continues at coordinate 403,372,284 of CM038679.1, read as the reverse complement.
TGTAAGAACTAGAATTTGTTTTGACGGAAGGTAGCTCATCATCCAAGATGCCCCTTCAGTTCAAAGGTTGATCCTTGATTCTAGTTATTCACCGTTGGAAATAACTGTCCTCTCTGCGCCTAAATTGGAGACCTTGGGTGTAATACATGATCTCTGTGCTCATTTCAATATGGTGTTTGGCTCCACAGTTCTTCAGGTACTTTATATTATCATCTACACTTGTAACCATAAGCTGCATTTTAAATTTCTGCGCATAATTTATATATCATCTTGGAGTACACATTTTGTACTAATATTATGTTCTATGCTCAATGAAGAGTTTCTCCATGGATGGCCTATCAATGGTGCTGGATTCATCAAGATCTTATATATCCAAATGAATAGTTTTGATCTGAACAAGATTATTGGCTTGCTGCAATGCTTTCCATGTCTGGAGAAGTTGTATATAAAGGTGATAATTTCACGCACATTGGAAGCCCGCATATAGTGTACTAGAATTAACCGTTCAACTGTTGCTCTTTCGACACTCTTCTTTTAGACCTTAACTGTTTTCAATCTTCATGTCTATTTAGGCAACAGGACGGGGTAAGAAAGTTATAACCAATCGGTGGATTCGTAAGCATCGGGATTTTCTCACTTCTCATGAGATTCGATTGAAGACAATAACGCTAGAACGATATGTAGCCAACCGTGCAAACACAAGATTTGTCACATTCTTCCTGCTGAATCGAGGTTACTATTGTCCATCGGGCTTAAGTTTATCAGCAGCATGGTTTTGACGGATGGGTATGTCGAAGAGCAAAAAAGGAGTTTCGGTGGGCAAAAGAGCTTACGAGCGTGTCGGGCTTCTATTTACAACATATTGTGTTCATAATCCGAGAAATTTTACGACCCAAGATGTTCATTCTATGGACTGACCGATCCATTTGTTGTGATCGCCAAAAAGCAGTCTTTGGAGTTAGATGTTGTTGCCCTTTTCAATCTGGGTTTTTTTGTAAACCTGATGAACAATCAACCCTCGTGCTTTTGTACAGTTTGTAAGCTGGAGTTAGATGGTCCTGCCCTTTTCAACTCGGTTGTGACTGTCATATTTTCTTTGAAACGAGGCAAATGGCTTGCCATTCGTTTAATTTAGAGTGAAATATTGTAACAAATCACAACCAAGGGAAACAACATCACTCACGCCGGCTGCTTGAGCTCACTGTGGATTACAGAAGCCAAGTGATTAGCCCCCACCAGCACGCACAAACTTATTTCGAACTAGCACATCAAATAGGCTGTAAATTTTCATAGGAAAGGCTGCATGACCGTGACAAATTTGGATTCCGACATTTGGGACCCGCGAGGAAATAGCCTATCCAAGGTGGTGTCGACTTACTAGCCAGTCAACAAACGATTCTGCCTAGCAGCCGTTGGATTGACATCCAACATCTGTCGTGTATCTTCTATCTCTTGTCTTCTTCTTCCTCCAGCCGCCCAAACCAAACCACCCCGTCGGCTCCGCCTGCTCCCGCCTCCCATGGCTGGCTGCGCCTCCGCCGCCCTATCGTATGTACCCTCCAATGTTGGCCAGTCCCTCCCTCTATTCCCCACACGCCCTGTTATTCTCCGCGACGTCAGCCCCAACACGCACCGTGCTCGAACGATCAACCTCGTACTCCCCTCCGCTGCTGCTGGACCGACGCATCTTCAATGGCTCTGTTCGTTCCGCCCGAGGCCTCGCCGTCATCCTCCGCCTTGCGGCCTTGGTTCGCTCGCCATGCGCGGTGCGCCGCCCTCTTGCGTTGTCAACGTCATCAACAACCGAGAGGAACAAGGAGATATTGTGACGTGGAGATGATGATGAGGGACCACCGACGCCATGGCAGTACGCAAGCAAGTGCCTCTATAGTACAAGCCCAAAAATATGGTTCCTCCTAATGGTTGGACATCTGGGGCTCACGCCATTGTCAATGTAGTTAATAAGCGAGAGAATTACACTACGGCGGTGACACGTGGACCCAAACAAGTCGAGCAGTTTTTTAAGGAACAAGCGGTTGTTATTTATACTAGTTTTAGAGATGGATCAGGGTAACAACAGGGGGCTGCGGGGGTGTGGCCCGTCTAGCCAGTGGTTTTATTTATGTTTACCACATCATGAGCCCAGTTGTGTTTTTTCTTGCTGAAAATGGCTAGCCAGTTATTTTTTAAGAAATACCCAAACAAGGCCTACTTGCTTTATCGGCCTATTTGGCTGCAAATCTTTCAAGGCGATGAAAGTTTCATTCGGTTTGCCCAGAAATGGCCTGTACATTTTTAGAACACATCAAACCGGGAATTAGTTTCAAATTTTTTTCATTACAAGATCTTAAATTCCATTGATTTTTATGCATGGAAAATTATTTGGATTTTATGTTTATATAAATTATTTTTCAAAATAGTTTGAATGTGAATCGATATTTCTGGATTAAAAATAGTTGACCGCACCGAAATATGCAAAATTCCGTATACTTTTTAACCATGGCCACAATATGGGGTGTAATGCTAACAAAAAGAAGATGGGCTCAAAAAAAACCTTAAGAATTAGCAAATGGGCTGTACATTATTAGAAATAATGGCAGATGGGCTGTATGCTGTTTTCCACAGATTTGAGGCTGACTTGTGTGCCTACTATAGGTTGACGCATATGCTTTCATAAAAAAAGGTTGACGCACATGCAACGCCCTGTCAACTTAGTCAACACACGAGAGCAGTGACTGTTGGATGGCTATCCAACGGCTGTCGTGCTTCTTCAATCTCTGCTCTTCATGCTCCGGCCGCTCAAACAAGCGCCGCTGGACTGCTGCTCCCTCCTCCAGCGGCCGGCTATGCTACGCAAGAGGCCCCACAGCCCCACTGCATACTCCCATCGCTGGCCTAGCCATCCTCTACTCACCCACACATTTGTTATTCTCCGTGACGGCGAGCGAACCGATAAACCCTCGTACTCCTCCGTGTGGGAAACAACTGCCGAGTATTCCCTGGCTCCGTGTCGTTACCTTCCTAGGCCTCGCCGTCGTCCACCGCCCTGGCGCTCTCGGCGTGGCCTGGTCAATGTGGTCAATGAACGACATCCATCGGAAGTGGACTATACGTGGAGAGGCTGACAGCTGGGTCCACAGCCGCACGCAAGGAAATGCCTCCTTATTACGCGCAAAATAATGATTCCTCCACCTGACAGCCAGGACCCACAGGAAGGGCCTCTGTATTTCGTGAAAAAACGTTCCCCCCGCTGACAGGTCGGACCCACCCGCTATATCTTCGCACGCAAGGAAGTGCCTCCTTATTACGCCCAAAAGATGAATACCCCCGCTAGCTGGGACCCACCATATTGTTGGGCTGACTTGTGGGCCTACTAAGTTGACGGGACGGAGGGATTTGTCAACTTAGTCAATACTCCGATGACCGTATGATGTCCATCCAACGGCCATAGTGCTTCTTCAACCTCTGGTCTTCTTGCTCCAGCCGCCCAAAGCAGCGCCGGTCGTGCCGCCTGCTCCTGCCTCCCGTGGCCGGCTGTGCTACCGCCTCCTCCTGCCTCCCATGGCCCGGCTCCGCGTCGTCCCCTTCCTAGGCCTCGCCGTCGTTCACCGCCGTGGTGCTCTCCGCGCGGCGTGGTCAAGGAACGACTTCCATCGGAAGAGTACTGTACGCGGAGAGGCTGATAGCTGGGTCCACGACCACAGCCCAGTTTTTTTGTGATTTGCCAAGTAAGTCGCTTTGTCAGGCCTGTTGGGCTGCAAATCTTTCAAGACGAGGAGAGCTTTCATTCGGCTGGCCGAGAAAATAGCCCATCTGTAATGAGAAATGGGCTGTACATTTTTAAAACACATCAAACCGGCAATTAGTTTCAAATATTTTTTTTTCATTTCAAGATTTTAAATTACATTAATTTTTATGCATGGAGAATTTGTTGGATTTTATATTGATATACATTTATTTTTAAAATCAGTTTGAATGTGAGTCGAAATTTCGGGATTAAAAACAGTTTGGACCGCACCGAAATATGCAATTTTTTGTATATTTTTTTAACCGTGGCCACAATATGGGCTGTAATGCTAACAAAAAGAATATGGGCTCCAAAAAAACCTTAAAAATTAGCAAATGGGCTGTAAATTATTAGAAATAATGGCAGATGGGATGTATGCTATTTTCCACAGATTTGAGGCTTTCCTAAAAAAAAGGTTGACGCACAAGCAGTGACGGTTGGATGTCCATCCAACGGTCATCGTGCTTCTTCAATCTCTGCTCTTCCTGCTCCAGCCGCTCAAACCAGCGCCGTGGACTGCCGCTCCCTCCTCCTGGCCGGCGGTCTGGTTGCCGTGCTGCAGCCTCACCGCCCATCGTACTCCCATCGCTGGCCTAGCCATCCCTCTACTCACCCACACTGCTATTATTCTCCGCGACGGCAGATTTAACCAATAAACCTCAGACGTACTCCCCTCCGCGTGGGAAACAACTGTCGAGTCTTCCCTGCCTCTGTGTCGTCCCCTTCCTAGGCCTCACCGTCGTCCATCGCCGTGGTGCTCTCGGCGCAGCGTGGTCAACATGGTCAAGGAACGACTTCCATCGGAAGAGTACTGTGCGTGGAGAGGCTGACAGCTGGGTCCACGGCCGCAGCAAGGAAGTGCCTCCTTATTAAGCGGAAAATAATGATTCCTCCACCTGACAGCGGGGACCCACCGGACGGGCCACCGTATTTCACAAAAAAAAACGTTTCCACCCTGACTGCTGGGACCCACCAGCTACACCTTCGTACGCAAGGAAGTGCGTCTGGGCAAAAAAAACGATTCGCCCCCCTGACTGCTGGGACCCACCAGCTACATCTTCGCACGCAAGGAAGTGTGTCCGGGAAAAAAACAAAACGATTCGCCCCCCTGACTGCTGGGACCCACCAGCTACATTTTCGCAGGCAAGGAAGTGCCTGACAGTCGGGATCCACCTGGTCGAAGCGTATGTAGCGTTGTCATTCTGGTCGCGAACGTGTACGTACATGTATACTGGTGGATGTAGAGGCGCGCACGTGTCGTTGTAGAGGCGCGCACGTAGCATGTACACGTATGTACAGCAGCCAGGGTGCAAGAAAGAAAATACGGCCACATATGTGTACATACGGGCGGGGTCTCGAACGCCTACTCGTGCATACGTACGGCGAGGGCTCGTGTACATGGCTGGGTCGGAACGGAGAAACAACGTCGTCGTCGTGTTCATGGGGAGGCAACAGAATGCGTCGTGTTCATGGGGAGGCAACGGAATGCGTCGTGTTCATCGGGAGGCAACAAAACGCGTGGGAGCCAACCGGCTGGGTCGGAACGGAATGCGTGGTCGTGTTCATCAGGAGGGCTTGGACGGAACAGGCGATGGAAACGAGGCCTGGCGTACCGCAGAACGGAGGAAACGGACCTCCTACGTTCGGAACGGGTCCTGTTGATCGAGAGGGGTGTGGCGTACCGCCAAACGGAGGAAACAGACCTCCTATGGTCGAAACAGGGGTCCTGTTGATCGGGAGGGGTGTGGCGTACCGCAACACCGACGAAACGGACCTCCTACGGTCGAAACGGGGGTCCTGATGATCGGGAGGGGTGTGGCGTACCGCAAAACGGACGAAACGGACTTGTGTTGGAGTGCTATGGTCCAAACAGGGGTCCTGTCGATCGGGAGGGGTGTGGCGTACCGCAAAACGGACGAAACGGACTTGTGTTGGAGCGCTATGGTCGAAACGGGGGTCCTGTTCATCGGGAGGGGTGTGGCGTGCCGCAAAACGGGACTCCACGGGATACTGTTCATCTCCACCGTCGACCTCCTCCAGCCTCCACGGGCTCCTGTTCATCCAGCCTCCACCGAGCGCTACTCCACCGGCCATCGCTCAACCACCCTCCATGGGCACCCTCCACCGTCTCATCGCTCATCCAGCCCTCCACACCACGGGTCTGTTCAACCACCCTCCACCGCTCATCGCTCATCCCGCCCTCCACACCACGGGGCTGTTCATCCGAGGCAACGCCACCGCCATTGTTCATCCACCCCCCCGCAACGCCACTGCTCATCCAATCGATCGGCTTCGATTAGTAGCAGTAGCAAAGAATCGCCCATCGGGTTGATTAACAGCCATTGATCGATCGCTCGGGTTCGAGAACGAGTAGCTGCGGTGCAATCGCCGGGTTCGATTAGAGCCCAATGCCTCGCTTCGGGTTCGATTAGAGCCAACGCCGCACGTACAAGAGAAACACGACGCCGCCCCGACCTCCCACCGTAACCGCAACTCCCGAAATTTTCCCCCCTCGCTTCTACCACGGGTTTTCCGTCATGGACGGCCCAAAGAATGTCATGCAAGCTGCGTCTCCGCCCGCCAGACGAAAAGCCCATTTTCTGTCATGATTTTTGTCATAGAAGTAGGAGCCCACCACATCTATGATGATACCGGTTTTATCACAATTATCATCATAGAAGTGTCATATGTATGACAGAAAAAAATTTCGTTCGGCCCAAAATGTCACGGATGTGTCTTTTTTTGTAGTGTTGGATCCTGTCGGCCTATTGCTGGCCGATTGGACCCTAGTTGGCCCACTGCCTGCTGATTGGATCCAGTCGGCCCACTGCTGGCCGATTGGCTCCTAGTCTGCTTCCTCTAGGCCGACAGGTGCATGCACCCATTTATCTGTTGGATATATATTTGAAAAATGTTGAACATGCATATAAAAATGTTAATCAAGCATTTGAAAAGAAAACAGTGAACAAGTATTTGAAAAATGTTGAAAAAATATTTGAAACTGCTGAATAGGTATTTGAAAAATGTTGAAGAAGTATTGATACGTCTTCGTTGTATCTATAATTTTTGATTGTTCCATGCCAATATTATACAACTTTCATATACTTTTTGGCAGCTTTTTATACTATTTTTGGGACTAACATATTGATCCAAAGTGCCCAGTGCCAGTTCTGTTTGTTGCATGTTTTATGTTTCGCAGAAACCCCTTATCAAAGGGAATCCAAACGGGATAAAAACGTACGGAGAATATTTTTGGAACATTTGGAGAATTCCGGAAGAAAAATCCACGCGAGACGGTGCCCGAGGGAAGCACAAGGCAGGGGGGCGCGCCCCACCCCGCTGGGCGCACCCCTGACCCTCGTGGGCCCCCCATAAGGCGGTTGATGCCCTTCTTCGGCCGCAAGAAAGCTAATTTTTAGGAAAAAATCACGGCGAAGATTTCAGTCCAATCGGAGTTACGGATCTCCATATATATACGAAACGGTGAAAGGGCAGCAAGGAGAACGCAGAAACAGAGAGAGACAGAGAGACAGATCCAACCTCGGAGGGGCTCTCGCCCCTCCCATGCCATGGAGACCAAGGACCAGAGGGGAAACCCTTCTCCCATCTAGGGAGGAGGTCAAGGAAGAAGAAGAAGAAGAAGAAGAAGAAGGGGGACCTCTCCCCCTCTCTTCCGGTGGTGCCGAAACACCGCCGGGGCCATCATCATCACCGCCATCTTCACCAACAACTTCACCGCCATCGTCACCAACTCTTCCCCCCTCCAAGCAGCAGTGTAACCTCTCTCTTACCCGCTGTAATCTCTACTTAAACATGGTGCTCAACACTATATATTATTTCCCAATGATGTATGGCTATCCTATGATGTTTGAGTAGATCCGTTTTGTCCTATGGGTTATTTGCTGATCAAGATTGGTTTGAGTTGCATGTTTTATTATTGGTGTTGTCCTATGGTGCTCTCCGTGTCGCGCAAGAGTGAGGGGTCCCCGCTGTAGGGTTTGCAATATGTTCATGATTTGCTTATGGTGGGTGGCGTGAGTGTGAAGCACTGAGACCGAGTAAGTAGGTTGTTTGCGTATGGGATAAAGGGACTTGATGCTTTAATGCTATGGTTGGGTTTTACCTTAATGATCTTTAGTAGTTGCGGATGCTTGCTAGAGTTCCAATCATAAGTGCATATGATCCAAGTAGAGAAAGTATGTTAGCTTATGCCTCTCCCTCAAATAAAATTGCAATAATGATTACCGGTCTAGTTATCGATTGCCTAGGGACAAATAACTTTCTCGTGACAAAAAGCTCTTTACTAAAACTAATTTAGTTGTGTCTTTATCTAAACAACCCCTAGCTTTTATTTACGCGCTCTTTATTTTCTTGCAAACCTATCCAACAACACCTACAAAGTACTTCTAGTTTCATACTTGTTCAAGGTAAAGCGAACGTCAAGCGTGCGTAGAGTTGTATCGGTGGTCGATAGAACTTGAGGGAATATTTGTTCTACCTTTAGCTCCTCGTTGGGTTCGACACTCTTACTTATGGAAAGAGGCTACAATTGATCCCCTATACTTGTGGGTTATCAAGACCTTTTTCTGGAGCCGTTGCCGGGGAGCCATAGCGTGGGGTGAATATTCTCGTGTGTGCTTGTTTTCTTTATCACTAAGTAATTTTTTGTTCTTAGTTGTTCTTTATCTTTAGTTATGGATATGGAACATGAAATACCAAAAAAATTAGGTTTACTTGCTACTCATGGAGATGGGGAACCTCCTAAAACCCTCGATGATTATTATGTGGAAAATATTATGTACTGCTTTGATAATCCTGAGAAAACCTCATTCAATTATGTAATGGGAGACACGTTGGACCAACGTGAATACTTTAGGGATTAGTGCTTGACTCAAAAAGGGAAACTATTATGGGATCAAATTTATATGTTGAAGTGCTATGCTAGGCAACTATGCTTGAGATATGATTATACTTGTTGTTCTAGGATGAAGGCTCCACACCTTCCCTTTTCATGCAAATTTAATGATAATGAAACCTTGGCTTCTTATGCTAGAGGTATATATGATTACATTACTTTGATGTGGAACAAATAGAAGAATTTGTTGCTTTTATGGGTGCTTATGAAATTGAATCTATGTTCAAAGAGTTTGAAAATCTTTATGATGCTGTTTATAGACCTCAAAATTTAGCTATCCTTAAATATTGCTATGCCAATTATGAATTCAACTCCGATATTGATGCACTTATTGAGAAGGTCTCCGCTGTCCAAGAAGAGACTAATATTTTGCAGGAATCTATGGAAGAAGAAATTGATGAAACTGTGAGCTCATTGGATGAAAAAGATGATGAGGAGAGCGAAGAACAAAAGGAGGAAGAGCGGATTAGCTACCCGTGCCCACCTTCTAATGAGAGTAACTCTTCAACTCATACATTGTTTAATTTCCCCTCGTGCTTACTGAAGGATGATTGCTATGATGACTATTATGATCCCGTTGATTCTTTTGAAATATTCCTTTTTGATGATGCTTGCTATATTTGTGGCCAAGATGCCAGTATGAATTATGCTTATGGAGATGAACTTGCTATAGTTCCTTATGTTAAACATGAAATTGTTGCTATTGCACCCACGCATGATAGTCCTATCATCTTTTTGAATTCTCCCAACTACACAATATTGGAGAAGTTTACCCTTATTAAGGCTTATATTGATGGGTTGCCTTATACCATTGCACATGACGATTTTGATGAATATAATATGCATGTGCTTGCTGCTCCTACTTGCAATTATTATGAGAGAGGAACTATATCCCCACCTCTCTATGTTTCCAACATGATAAAATTGCAAGAAACTGTTTATACTATGCATTAGCCTTTACTATGTGTGCATGAATTGTTCTTTTATGACATGCCGATGCATAGGAAGAGAGTTAGACTTCGTTGTTGCATGATATATGTTGCCTTGTGCTCACTACTAAATGAAAAATCATTGCTAATAAAAATTGGCTTTGATATACCTTGGGATCCGGGTGGATTCACTACTTGAGCACTATATGCCTAGCTTAATGGCTTTAAAGAAAGTGCTGCCAAGGAGACAACTCGGAAGTTTTAGAGAGTCATTTATTTCTTTTGTGTGCTTTTATTAAATGTAGAAATAAAAATAATGTGCCAAGGTTTGCCTTTAGGATGTTTACAATGCTTGTTGGTTTGTACGGTGTAGGACAGAAACTTTGGCTGTAGTGTGCGATTTTTAATTTTTTACTGGAACGTAAAATGGTTATGAAACTTTTTGCAATGTCTTTCTATACAAATTTTTTATTTTCCCTAATTTTGTCAGAAATTTTAAATTATTATAAGTATGGTGAATGTTCAGATTATTACAGACTATTCTGTTTTAGACAGATTCTGTTTTTGATGCATAGTTTGCTTGTTTTGATGAAACTATCGATTTATATCAGTGGATTAAGCCATTAAAAAGTTATATTACAGTAGCTATAATGCAAAAAAAATATGAATTATTTTTCAACAGTACTTAGAGTAGTGATTTTCTTTATTATACTAACGGATCTTACCGAGTTTTCTGTTGAAGTTTTGTGTGGATGAAGTTTCGATGATCGAGAAGGTCTCGATGTGAGGAGAAGAAGGAGAGGCAAGAGCTCAAGCTTGGGGATGCCCAAGGCGCCCAAGTAAATATTCAAGGAGACTCAAGCGTCTAAGCTTGGGGATGCCCCAGAAGTCATCCCCTCTTTCTTCAACAAGTATCGGTATGTTTTCGGATTCGTTTCGTTCATGCGATATGTGCAATCTTGGAGCGTCTTTTGCATTTAGTTTTCACTTTTCTTTTATGCACCATGATGGTATGAGATAGTCCTTGGTTTATTTATAGAATGCTCTTTTCACTTCACTTAAATCTTTTAAGTATGGCTTTATAGAATGCTTCATGTGCTTCACTTATATCATTTGAAGTTTGGATTGCCTGTTTCTCTTCACATAGAAAACCACCATTTGTAGAATGCTCTTTTGCTTCACTTATATCTGTTAGAGCGTGGGCATATCTTTTGTAGAAACAATTAAACTCTCTTGCTTCACTTATGTCTATTTAGAGAGATTTCAGGAACTGGTCATTCACATGGTTAGTCATAAAATCCTACATAAAACTTGTAGATCACTGAATATGATATGTTTGATTCCTTGCAATAGTTTTGCGATATAAAGATGGTGATATTAGAGTCATGCTAGTGGGTAGTTGTGGATTGTAGAAATACTTGTGTTGAATTTTGTGATTCCTGTAGCATGCACGTATGGTGAACCGTTATGTGATGAAGTCGGAGCATGATTTATTTATTGATTTTCTTCCTTATGAGTGGTGGTCAGGGACAAGCGATGGTCTTTTCCTACCAATCTATCCCCCTAGGAGCATGCGCGTAGTACTTTGTTTCGATGACTAATAGATTTTTTCAATAAGTATGTGAGTTCTTTATGACTAATGTTGAGTCCATGGATTATATGCACTCTCACCCTTCCATCATTGCTAGCCTCTTCGGTACAGTGCATTGCCCTTTCTCACCTCGAGAGTTGGTGCGAACTTCGTCGGTGCATCCAAACCCCGTGATACGATAAGCTCTATCACACATAAGCCTCATTATATCTTCCTCAAAACAGCCACCATACCTACCTATCATGGCATTTCCATAGCCATTCCGAGATATATTGCCATGCAACTTCCATCATCATCATATACATGACTCGAGCATTCATTATCATATTGCTTTGCATGATCATAAGATAGCTAGCATGATATTTTCATGGCTTCTCCGTTTTTTGATATCTTTTCTATGCTAGATCATTGCACATCCCGGTACACCACCGGAGGCATTCATATAGAGTCATATCTTTGTTCCAGATATCAAGTTGTAACATTGAGTTGTAAGTAAATAAAAGTGTGATGATCATCATTATTAGAGCATTGCCCCAGTGAGGAAAGGATGATGGAGACTATGATTCCCCCACAAGTCGGGATGAGACTCCGGAATTTACAAAAAAATAAATGAGGCCAAAGAAGCCCAAATAAAAAAAGAGGCCGAAGAAGCCCACCAAAAAATAAAAAAATAAAAAAATAAGAAAAAAATGAGAGAAAAAGAGAGAAGGGGCAATGTTACTATCCTTTTACCACACTTGTGCTTCAGAGTAGCACCATGTTCTTCATATAGAGAGTCTCTTTAGTTATCACTTTCATATACTAGTGGGAATTTTCATTATAGAACTTGGCTTGTATATTCCAATGATGGGCTTCCTCAAACGCCCGAGGTCTTCATGAGCAAGCAAGTTGGATGCACACCCACTTAGTTTTCAGTCTGAGCTTTCATACGCTTATAGCTCTTAGTGCATCCGTTGCATGGCAATCCCTACTCACTCATATTGATGTCTATTTATGGGCATCTCCATAGCCCGTTGATACGCCTAGTTGATGTGAGACTATCTTCTCTTTTTTTGTCTTCTCCACAACCACCATTCTATTCCACCTATAGTGCTATGTCCATGGCTCACGCTCATGTATTGCGTGAAAGTTGAAAAGGTTCGAGAACATCAAAAGTATGAAACAATTGCTTGGCTTGTCATCGGGGTTGTGCATGATTTGAATATTTTGTCTGGTGAAGATGGAGCATAGCCAGACTATATGATTTTGTAGGGATAACTTACTTTGGCCATGTTATTTTGAAAAGACATGATTGCTTTATTAGTAGGCTTGAAGTATTATTGTTTTATTTCAAATGATAGACTATTACTCTGAATCACTCGTGTCTTAATATTCATGCCATGATTAGATACATGATCAAGATTATGCTAGGTAGCATTCCACATCAAAAATTATCTTTTTTATCATTTACCTACTCGAGGACGAGCAGGAATTAAGTATTTTCAAAAATGTTGATCATGTATATAAAAATGTTAATCAAGCATTTGCAAAAATGTTGAACAAGTATTGGAAAATGTTGAACAAATATTTGAAAAAATATTGATCATGTACATAAAAATGTTGATAATGTATATAAAAATGTTGAAAAGTATTTGAAATTTTTTAAACAAGTATTTTAAAATTGAACAAGTATTTAAAAAATGTTTAACATATGTATAATATACATGATCAATATTTTATATTGATCAATATTTTATATAAATGATCAACATGTTTACAAACACTTGTTCAACATTTTTATATACATGATCAATATTTTTGAAATACTTGTTTAACATTTTTCAAATACTTGTTTAACATTTTTGCAAATGCTTGATTAACATTTTATATACATGATCAACATTTTGAAAATACTTCTTCAACATTTCTCAAATTATTCAACAATTTCAAAAAAGAAATCAACATTTTTCAAATACTTGTTCAATATATTTTTTTCAACATTTTCAAATACTTATTCAACAGATAAATGTGTGCATGCACCTATCGGCCTACAGGAAGCAGACTGGGCACCAATCGCCAGCATGGCAATGATCGATCCAATAGGCGGCAAGAGGGTCGATCGGGGTCCAATCAGCCAACAGTAGGCCGACTGGATCCAATCGGCCAGCAGTAGGCCGATTGGGTATTATGGCCGATTGGGTATTAATTTTAAAAAATATAATTATGTCGTAATATTTCTGAAATTTAATAAAAAAATGTATTATTTTTTAAAAAAATAGCCTAAGGTAGACGCTTTGAACGTCTGGCGGATGCGGTCTGATGACTACTCTATAGTTCAGTGTGCCATGCTCTACGGCTTAGAATCGGGACTTCAAATACATTTTGAATGTCATGGACCATATGAGATGTTCCAGGAGTTGAAGTTAATATTTCAAGCAAATGCCCCGAGTTGAGAGATATGAAGTCTCCAACAAGTTCTATAGCTGCAAGATGGAGGAGAACAGTTCTGTCAGCGAACACATACTCAGAATGTCTGGGTGCCATAACCACTTGACTCAGCTGGGAGTTAATATTCTGGATGATAGTGTTATTGACAGAGTTCTTCAATCATTGTCACCAAGCTACAAAGGCTTCGTGATGAACTATAATATGCAAGGGATGGATAAGACAATTCCCAAGCTCTTCACTATGCTCAAAGCTGCGGAGGTAGAAATCAAGAAAGAGCATCAAGTGTTGATGGTTAAAAAGACCACTAGTTTCAAGAAAAGAGGCAAGGTAAAGAAGGGGAACTTCAAAAAGAATGGCAAGCAAGTTGTCACTCCCAGGAAGAAGTCCAAGTTTGGACCCAAGCCTGAATCTGAGTGCTTTTACTGCAAAGGGACTGGTCACTGGAAGCGAAACTGCCCCAAGTATTTGGCGGATAAGAAGGATGGAAAAGTGAACAAAGGTATATTTGATATACATGTTATTGATGTGTACCTTACTAATGCTTGTAGTAGAGCCTGGGTATTTGATACTAGTTCTGTTGCTCATATTTGCAACTCGAAACTGGGGCTACGGAATTAATGAAGATTGGCTAAGGATGAGGTGACGATGCGCGTCGGGAATGGTTCCAAGGTCGATATGATCGCTTTCGGCATGCCACCTCTACATCTACCTTCAGGATTAGTTTTAGACCTGAATAATTGTTATTTGGTGCCTATGTTGAGCATGAACATTATATCTGGATCTTGTTTGATGCGAGACGGTTATTCATTTAAATCAGAGAATAATGGTTGTTCTATTTATATGAGTAATATCTTTTATGGTCATGCACCCTTGAAGAGGGGTCTATTTTTGTTGAATCTCGATCATGGTGATACACATATTCATAATATTGATGCCCAAAGATGCAAAGTTGATAATGATAGTGCAACATATTTGTGGCACTGCCGTTTAGGTCATATTGGTGTAAAGCGCATGAAGAAACTCCACACGGATGGACTTTTGGAATCATTTGATGCTTGCAAACCATGCCTCATGGGCAAAATGACTAAGACTCCATTCTCCGGAACAATGGAGCGAGCCACTGACTTATTGGAAATAATACACACCGATGTATGCGGTCCGATGACTGTTGAGGCTCGTGCTGGATATCGTTATTTTCTGACCTTCACAGATGATTTGAGTAGATATGGGTATATCTACTTAATGAAACACAAGTCTGAAACATTTGAAAAGCTCAAAGAATTTCAGAGTGAAGTTGAAAATCATCATAACAAGAAAATATTTGAGTTACGAGTTAGGACTTCATTTAAAACAATGTGGAATAGTTTCACAACTCACGCCACCTCGAACACCACAGCGTAATGGTGTGTCCGAACGCCGTAACCGTACTTTATTAGATATGGTGCGATCTATGATGTCTCTTACCGATTTACCACTATCGTTTTGGGGTTATGCAGTAGAGACAGCTACATTCATGTTAAATAGGGCACCATCTAAATACGTTGAGGCGACACCATCTGAACCGTGGTTTGGCAAGAAACCTAAGCTGTTGTTTCTTAAAGTTTGGGGTTGTGATGCTTATGTGAAAAAGCTTCAGCCTGATAAGCTCGAACCCAAATCGGAGAAGTGTATCTTCATAGGATACCCAAAATAAATTGTTGGGTACACCTTCTATCACAGATCCGAAGGCAAGATATTTGTTGCTAAGAATGGATCCTTTCTAGAGAAGGAGTTTCTCTCGAAAGAAGTGAGTGGGAGGAAAGTAGAACTTGATGAGGTAATTGTACCTTCTCTCGAATTGGAAAGTAGCTCATCACAGAAAACTGTTCCCGTGATGCCTACACCAATTAGTGAGGAAGATAATGATGATGATCATGAAACTTCAGATCAAGTTACTACCAAACCTCATAGGTCAACCAAAGTACATTCTGTACCAGAGTGGTACGGTAATCCTGCTCTGGAAGTCATGTTAATAGACCATGACGAACCTACGAACTATGAGGAAGCGATGGTGAGCCCAGATTCCGTGAAATGGCTTGAGGCCATGAAATCAGAGATGGGATCCATGTATGAGAACAAAGTGTGGACTTTGGTTTACTTGCTCGATGATCGGCAAGCCATAGAGAATAAATGGATCTTCAAGAAGAAGACTAACGCTGATGGTAATGTTACTATCTACAAAGCTCGACTTGTTGCGAAAGGTTTTTGACAAGTTCAAGGAGTTGACTACGATGGGACCTTCTCACCCGTAGCGATGCTTAAGTCTGTCCGAATCATGTTAGCAATTGCCGCATTTTATGATTATGAAATCTGGCAAATGGACGTCAAAACTGCATTCCTTAATGGATTTCTTAAAGAAGAGTTGTATATGATGCAACCAAAAGGTTTTGTCAATCCTAAAGGTGCTAACAAATTGTGTAAGCTCCAGTGATCCATTTATGGACTGGTGCAAGCATCTCGGAGTTGGAATATACGCTTTGATGAGGTGATCAAAGCATATGGTTTTATATAGACTTTTGGAGAAGCCTGTATTTACAAGAAAGTGAGTGGGAGCTCTGTAGCATTTCTAATATTATATGTGGATGACATATTGTTGATTGGAAATGACATAGAATTTCTGGATAGCATAAAAGGATACTTGAATAAGAATTTTTCAATGAAAGACCTCGGTGAAGCTGCCTATATATTGGGCATCAAGATCTATAGAGATAGATGAAGACGCTTAATTGGACTTTCACAAAGCACATACCTTGATAAAGTTTTGAAGAAGTTCAAAATGGATCAGTCAAAGAAAGGGTTCTTGCCTATGTTACAAGGTGTGAAGTTGAGTCAGACTCAATGCCCGACCACAGCAGAAGATAGAGAGAGAGAATGAAAGTCATTCCCTATGCCTTAGCCATAGGTTCTATAAAGTATGATGATGTATAACAAACCTATTGTGTACCTTGCCACGAATTTGACAAAGGGGTACAATAGTGATCCAGGAGTAGATCACTAGACGGCGGTCAAAATTATCCTTAGAAGACTAAGGAAATATTTTTTGGTTATGGAGGTGATAAAGATTTCATCGTAAAGAGTTACGTCGATGCAAGATTTGAAACCGATCTGGATGACTCTGAGTTTCAATCTGGATACATATTGAACTGGGAGTAATTAGCTAGAGTAGCTCTGTGCAAAGCATTGTAGACATAGAAATTTCCAAAATACATACGGATCTGAATGTGGCAGACCCGTTGACTAAACTTCTCTCACAAGCAAAACATGATCACACCTTAGTACTCTTTGGGTGTTAATCACATAGCGATGTGAACTAGATTATTGACTCTAGTAAACCCTTTGGGTGTTGATCACATGGCGATGTGAACTATGGGTGTTAATCACATAAAGATGTGAACTGTTAGTGTTAAATCACATGGCGATGTGAACTGGATTATTGACTCTAGTGCAAGTGGGAGACTGAAGGAAATATGACCTAGAGGCAATAATAAAGTTGTTATTTTATATTTTCCTTATATCATGATAATTTTTTATTATTCATGCTAGAATTGTATTAACCGGAAAGTTGATACATGTGTGGATATATAGACAAAACACAGTGTCCCTAGTAAGCCTCTACTAGACTAGCTCGTTAATCAAAGATGGTTAAGTTTCCTAACCATAGACATGTGTTGTCATTTGATGAACTGGATCACATCATTAGGAGAATGATGTGATGGACAAGACCCATCCGTTAGCTTACCATAATGATCGTTAAGTTTTATTGCTATTGCTTTCTTCATGACTTATACATATTCAGATTATGCAACTCCGAATACCGGAGGAATACCTTGTGTGCTATCAAACGTCACAACGTAACTGGGTGATTATAAAGATGCTCTACAGGTATCTCTGAAGGTGTTTGTTGGGTTGGCATAGATCAACATTAGGATTTGTCACTCCGAGTATCAGAGAGGTATCTCTAGGCCCTCTCGGTAATGCACATCATGATAAGCCTTGCAAGCAATGTGATTAATGAGTTAGTTGCGGGATGATGCATTACGGAATGAGTAAAGATACTTGCCGGTAATGAGATTGAACTAGGTATGAAGATACCGACGATCGAATCTCGGGCAAGTAACATTCCGATGACAAAGGGAATTACGTATGTTGTCGTTACGGTTTGACCGATAAAGATCTTCGTAGAATATGTGGGAACCAATATGAGCATCCAGGTTCCGCTGTTGGTTACTGACCAGAGAGGTGTCTCGGTCATGTCTACATAGTTCTCGAACCCGTAGGGTCTGCACGCTTAACATTCGATGATGATTTGTATTATATGAGTTACGTGATTTGGTCGCCGAATGTTGTTTGGAGTCCCGGACGAGATCACGAACATGACGAGGAGTCTCGAAATGGTCGAGAGGTAAAGATTGATATATGGATGATAGTATTCGGACACTGGAAGTGTTTCAGAATGTATCGGGTACATATCGGAGTACCGGGGGGGGGGGGGGTACCGGAACCCCCCGGGGAGTCCGAATTGGACTAGGGGAGGGGCGGCGCCCCCCTTTCCTTCTCCCTCTCTCTCTCCTTCCCCCTTTCCCCCTCCGATAAAAGGAAGGGGAGGGGGAATCCTACTAGGATCCCAAGTAAGACTCCTCCCACTTGGGGTGTGCCTAGGGCTGGCCTCCTCCCCTTCCCTCCTTTATATACAGGGGTGGGGGCGCCTCTAACACACATCAATTGTTCCAAGCCGTGTGCGGTGCCCCCTCCATAGTTTACGCCTCCAATCATATTCACGTAGTGCCTAGGTGAAGCCCTGCATAGATCACTTCACCATCACCGTCACCACGCTATCGTGCTGACGGAACTCTCCCTCGACACTTTGCTGGATCAAGAGTTCGAGGGACGTCATCGAGCTGAACATGTGCAGAACTCGGAGGTGCTGTACGTTCGGTGCTTGATCGGTTGGATCGAGAAGATGTTCGACTACATCAACCGCGTTAAACAAATGCTTCCGCTTTTGGTCTACGAGGGTACGTGGACACACTCTTCCCCTCTCGTTGCTATGCATCTCCTAGATAGATCTTGAATGAGCGTAGGAATTTTTTTGAAATTGCATGCTACGTTCCCCAACACAGCAGCGACTCCACTCCACCCATCTGAGCCGCAACAGGAGCCGGCATGCTGAGTCACCAACAGTCTCCAGCAGCACTCATAGGCATCACGAGCAGCCGTGTGACCCGCCTCGGCCTGGGGGCTCAAACGCTCAGGCAATCTTTGACACAGCTCAGGCCATGCGAGCGGCAGAAGCGACAAACACGGTGGCTCAGCCGTCACCTACTACGACCCCTTTGGCTTCACAAGGTACGGGACCGAGCACCAAAACCATTGGGATTCCCTGCCTAGCACCAGCTCTACGTAACGAGCGCATGCCTAAGGATTTCAAAGGCCCCCACAAGGTTCCCAATTACACGGCTGATCTTGAGCCGGCCGCTTGGATTGAGAGCTACGAGATCGCCATGGACATGTTGGATGTTAGTGATGCAGTTTGCGCCAGGTATCTGACTATGGAGTTGGGGGGCCGGCTCGTACTTGGCTGAAGAACCTGCCTCCCAACTCCATCAACACATGGGCGGAGTTGAAAGATCGCTTTATTAAGAACTTCCAAGGAACTTGCAAGCGCCCAATGCCGATTGTTGGTCTACAACATTGCATCCAGCGCGAGGGTGAATCGGCCCATCACTGGGCTCGCCAGGTCACAGACATTATTCACTCCTCTGATAGCATATCAGCTGCTCAAGCCGTCTTGATCCTGGAGAAGAACTGTCATTTTGACCCTATAGTCCAGAAGCTTGGGCGACTCAAGCGGAAGGTTCAGGACATGGCAATCTCATGGACATCCTCACCAGGTATGCCGAGTCATACAACACGAAAGACCCTAGCTTAGATGATGACAAGTCTGGCAAAGGCAAGAAAAACGATGGCGACAAAGGGCAACGGCAGAAGAACCATGGGTACAATGGCAACCATGGCAATCAAGGCAATGGTGGAAAGCGCAAGCACCTGGAGGGCGGCACTAACTTTGTTGCTAACACCAACACTGGCTTCAAGTGCCAGAGACAGAACAACAATTTTGGGAGATCTTTCAATGGAAACAAGCCTCGTAATTTCAAGGAGGCCCCGTGTCCTAAACACAACCTCCCCAATAAGCCGACAAATCACTCTTGGGAAGATTTCTACATTTTGCATGCTTTCCGCAACCAGCCATATCAGAATCATCAAGGTGGAGGTGACGGAAACCCGGGGCAGCCTGGAGCAGGCGGCTCAAGAACTGGCTTCCGGGAGCCAGCTCGTCTGGTAGCTTCCAGAATCCCGGTTATCAGGGCTCTGGCGGCTCAGGGTCTGGCTACCAGGGTACTAGCAATAATGGAGGAAATCAACGATCTAGCCAAGGCGTTCAATAGCAGGGCAACCAATCAGGTTTTCAGAGCAACCCCAAGTAGTTGAATAGCAGGTAGTATCACGTTTTCACGACTAGTACTTGCAAGCAGGATCGCAAGCTCCCGGATAATCCTCCCCGGGTTAAGAACCCCGGTTGTTTAGCCTTTGTGGTGGCGCCTCAATTCGATGGTTATAAGCTCACTAAGATGCTTATGGATGGAGGAAGCAACATCAATATCCTATACTGTGATACCTTTAGAAGCATGAACCTGTCAGAGAAGCGGCTCCAACCCTCCTCAACCGTCTTTCACGGGATCATTCCTGGAAAGTCCGCTTATCCTATTGGGTGGATCAAGTTGGAAGTTGCGTTTGGCGATGAGTATAACTACAGATCGGAGTTCCTGATGTTGGAGGTGGTCAAATTCAAGAGTCCATATCATGCCCTCTTAGGACGGTCGGCTTATGCTTGCTTCATGGCCCGACCCTGTTATGTTTATCTCAAGCTCAAGATGCCTGGGCCAGAGGGTAATGCCACAGTCGAGGGTGACAGAAGAATCACACGCGAATGTGAGGATGGTGACACAGCTTATGCTGAGTCAGCCTGCACAACGGAGGAGCTAAAGTTTTATACATCCAATGTTGATCCGGCTGACATGACACCTTTGAAGAAGCCCACCACAGAGTCTGACCCTCGGCTCAAGTTTAAGTCGGCCGAAGACATGAAATAGGTTGACTTCATCCCTGGAGACTCATCCCATTAGTTCACCATCGGGACTGGTATGGATCCCAAATAGGAAAGCGTGATCATCGAGTTCATCCGTGAGAATCATGAAATTTTTGCATGGAAACCTTCTGACACGCTAGGTGTACCGAGAGAACTCGCTGAGCACCACCTCAATGTGGATCCTAAGATGAAACCTGTCAGACAATACCTCCGTCATTTTAACAAGGAGAAACGCAAGTGTGACGCCCCCGATTCAATCGTACACTAATCATGCACGCAAATGTGTACGACCAAGATCAGGGACTCACGGGAAGATATCACAACACAACTCTAAAACATAAATAAGTCATACAAGCATCATAATACAAGCCGGGGCCTCGAGGGCTCGAATACAAGTGCTCGATCATAGACGAGTCATGGAAGCAACAATATCTGAGTACGGACATAAGTTAAACAAGTTTGCCTTAAGAAGGCTAGCACAAACTGGGATCAGACGAAGAGGCGCAGGCCTCTGCTCGGGATCCTCCTAACTACACTGGTCGTCGTTAGCGGGCTGCACATAGTAGTAGGCACCTCCGGTGTAGTAGTAAATCATCGACGGTGGCGTCGCTCCTGGGCTCCATCGTGCGTCGCAGCAATCGAGTAAAGAAAGGGAAAAAGGGGAACAAGGCAACCGTGAGTACTCATCCAAAGTACTGCAAGCAAGGAGCTACACTACATATGCATGGATATATGTGTAAAGGGCCATATCGGTGGACTGAACTGCAGAATACCGTAATAAGAGGGGATAGCTAATCCCGTAGAAGACTACGCTTCGCAGCCTCCGTCTTGCAACATGAAGAAGAGAGTAGATCAAGTCCTCCAAGTAGCATCACATAGCAGTAATCCTACCCGGCGATCCCCTCCTCGTAACCCTGAGAGAGAGCGACCACCGGGTTGTATCTGGCACTTGGAAGGGTGTGTTTTATTAAGTATCCGGTTCTAGTTGTCATAAGGTCAAGGTACAACTCCAAGTCGCCCCTGTTATCGAAGATCACGGCTATTCGAATAGATTAACTTCCTGCAGGGTGCACCACATAACCCAACACGCTTGATCCCATTTGGCGGACACACTTTTCTCGGTCATGCCCGCCATGAAGATCAACACGCCGCAGCCCGACCTAGGCCAACAGAGCGGTCAAGACGCCGGTCTAAACCTAAGCGCCAGGGTGCGGGCCCATCGCCTTAGCACACACGCACGCTATAACGCGGCGGAAGCATACCTAGCAACCTCCATTACAAAGGAGGTCACGTTACGCGGTCCAATCTGGCGCGCGCCGCTCAGTCGCTGACGTCACGAAGGCTTCGGCTGATACCACGACGCCGGGATACCCATAACTACTCCCGCGTAGATGGTTAGTGCGTATAGACCAAATGGCCAGACTCAGATCAAATACCAAGATCTCGTTAAGCGTGTTAAGTATCCGTGAACGCCGACCAGGGCCAGGCCCACCTCTCTCCTAGGTGGTCTCAACCTGCCCTGTCGCTCCGCCACAAAGTAACAGCCGAGGGCCGTCGGGAACCCAGGCCCACCTCTCTGGGATGGAGCCACCGTCCTTTCGGCCCCATCTCCGAACAGTATCACAGGTAATGTAACGATTGTAAAGTATATAGTATATGCCCGTGATCACCTCCCAAGTGATCACAGCCCGAGAGTATAGCATGGCAGACGGACAAGAGTGTAGGGCCACCGATGGAACACTAGCATCCT
Organism: Aegilops longissima; assembly: GCA_021605205.1. Lineage (NCBI taxonomy): Eukaryota > Viridiplantae > Streptophyta > Magnoliopsida > Poales > Poaceae > Aegilops > Aegilops longissima. The sequence goes on along the minus strand of CM038679.1, from coordinate 403,349,699 downwards.
ATACTAAGCGAGGATAGCGGTAAAGGTAACAATGATAGTAGCAAGGACAAGCTATGCAACAAGATAGGATTAACTGAAAGCAGTAACATGCTACACTACTCTAATGCAAGCAGTATAGAGAAGAGTAGGCGATATCTGGTGATCAAAGGGGGGGGGGGGGCTTGCCTGGTTGGTCTGGCAAGAAGGACGTGTCGTCAACACCGTAGTCGTACTGGGCAACAGCAGCATCGGTCTCGGTGTCTAGCGGAAGAAGAGGGGGAAGAAACAATAAATATTTAAGCAAGCAGGTGCATAGCGATGCATGACATGACAAGTACCGGTGCTAGAGTTGCCCTAACACGGTATGAGGTGATGCCGGTGAAGGGGGAAAACATCAGGGAAAGTATCCCCGGTGTTCCGCGTTTTCAGGCAGAGGAGCCGGAGGGGGAAAGTTGCAAGTTCGATAGATTATGGATGCGTGGCGGACGAACGGGCTGCGTATCCGGGTTCGTCTCGTCGTTCTGAGCAACTTTCATGTAGAAAGTATTTTAATCCGAGTTACGGATTAAAAGATATGATTTTCTAAAGATTTTATTAATTTCTGGAATTTAATTAATTATTTAAATCCAACATTATCCAGAATAGTAAATGATGACGTCACCATGACATCAGAGTGATGTCATCAGTCAACATTGACCATTGACCCGGTCAACCTGACGTGTGGGTCCCAGCTGTCATTGACTATTAACTAACCTAACAGATTAATTAACTAACCTAAGTGATTAGGTTAACCTAATTAGGATTAATTAAGTTAATTAACTAACTAATTAATTAATTAACATTATTATTATTATTTTAAAATTCTTTTCTTCTTTTTTTAATAAAATGTTCCAGGGCTGGGCTCACCGGCAAGGGCCCATCCGCCTTTGGAGCGGCTATCGGGCTGCAGAGCGGGCGCCGCCCGAACGGGCACGAGCGAGAGGGCGCTAGGGGGCGAGGCCGTGGCCACGACGGGGCTCGTCGGCGGCCGCTTCCGCGACGGAAGCCGGGCGCCTTGGGGAGGCGGCCGCAGACGGCGAGGGTTCGGCAGGGCGCGAGGAAGGCAACATGGGCGTCCGTCAACGGGCACGACAAGGTCGTGGGTGCTCGGGAGCGAGCAGAGGCCGTGGCTGGGGCGCAGCCGGCGGAACAAGGGACGGCCAAAGCGGCGGCGTCGGCCGCGCAAGGAGGCCGCCAGCGAGTGGAGGGGAGAGCGGTCGCGGCCGGAGTCGGGCGAGGGTAGCCGCCGTGTGTGAAGGCGGAAGGATGGGCGTGGCCCTGGCGAGGCGGGGCTCACGGCGACGGGCGTGTGACGCGGCGGACGCGAGCCCGTCTGGAGCTCGGGCGCTGAGTGCGTCGGCGTGGCGGAGGCCAAGAGCACGCGACGTCGTGGGGTGACGGCGGCGCGCCAGCGTGGCGACCACGGGCGAGGGAGCAGAGGGTCGGAGAAGGGCGGCCTCACAGGATTTCGAGGGCACGGGCAGCGGGCTCAGGGTCGGCCGGTGAGGAGGAGACCATGGATGGGGCGGCGTAGACGGGGAGGCGGCGCCGACGACGGCGGGTAGCTCCGGCGGGGTGGTCCGGCGTCGATGCAGGGCATCGGGGGCGTCGATTGCCCCCGACCGGATCCACGAAAGAGGGAGGTTGAGGAGGCAGGCCGGTGGGGAAGGGCGCCGGCGAGGACGAGCTCCGGGCGGCGTCAGGCGCAGTCCGAGCGGCGACGGGCGCGCGGGGAGAGAGGCGAGGGGATCGGGATCCTCCCGATCCAGATCCAGACGAGGGAGGATGAGTGGTGCGAGGAGTGGGGAGTGGGGGTGCTGGGTCACTAGGGTTCGGTCGCCCCAAGGGCTATAGGCGCCGGCTGGGCCGGCCTGGTTGGCCCAGAGGCCAGCTGGGGTGTGGCCCGGGGGGGGGGTTCTTTTTCTCCTTATTTTAGTTAGCTTTGTTTTACTGTTTTTATTCTTTTCTTTTATTTATTGTCTTCTACTGTTTTTCAAAAATGTTTAGCACCTAATTGATTTTTATAAAATATGGGAGCTAGCTCATAATTTGCAGTGCATTAGATCCTAGCACCGAAAACTAGTTTGGGTGAAATACTATTTCATATTAGAATTAGATTAATTAAAAGGTTATTAAATAATGTATTCAGCCACTGTTTGAGATTGTTTAAATGACTTATCACATTTCAATAATGTTGTTTACAATTTTATCCTAGCCTCTGATTTATCTACTATTTATTGAACATTTTAGTTTTTAAGTTTGAAAACTTTTGTTGTTTGCCTTTAATTAAATTTTGAATTTGAATCGGCTTCGAACTAACAAGGGATTCACAATAGTAACGGAGGTGACGTGGCATCATTAGCAGAGTTTTTCTGTAGCCTAATTATCCGGGCGTCACAATTCTCCTCCACTACAAGAAATCTCGTCCCGAGATTTAAGAGTGGAGTAAGGGGGAAAATTCTGGTTACGAAATTTTAACGGGTGTCCTCGGTCTTGATTGCTCTTCTCGAAGTGGTCGATCCATTGTGTTGCTATCTTCATTCCTCTGCTTCAGGTCATCATGATGAAGTCGACGTCCTTTCTTCGGGATCTTCATCGTACTTACGAATAGGTAACGGGGCATTCCGAAAGAACAGACCTCTGCAAGGTCGACCATCTGGTCGATAACATCGAGGAAGGTGGCGGAAGTACTCTCGAATTTAAACTTAAGAAAATATCGAGAGAAAAGTAAGGAGGTACCATGAGAAGTTTCAAACGGATAGGCAAGCGTTTGATGCCTAATCAGAAGGTGAAAGGGGTTTAGAGCAACGAGAATAAGTATTGCGTCTGATACCAGAATTGATGATCTCATCGGTAGGTGGCTTATGAATTTCATACGAGTCCACGCGCTAGGAATAACTTTGGAAACATGAGGGTGTACAGGAGAGTCAGGTTTCGATCCTGGTGGAACTGTGGGTTATGGGCCCACCATGTGGGTTAAAAGTAGGAAGGGTGGTGACAACTTACACCGCCGCGACAGGGAGGCCTGTCAGTGAACAGCTTGTCAGCTATGCCGGCAACAATGTCGGTACCAAGGACGGGGAACGAAGAGAGCAACTTTCCTACTTATTGAACGAGGCGAAACAATTGGCAAAGTTCTCGTCCATCGGTGGTTACCGAAATGTCACCAACAATAGTAACAGGGTCTTACTGGTAGAGTTGTACCACGAGGTGCTTACCTAAGAAGGGAATTACCACTGCTCAGTTAAGTAGATTATAAGAAAGTTTGAACAAGATAACGGAAAGGAAAATGTGTTTAAACACATATTTCAAGGGTATATCCTTCCCAAGGACAAGCAGAGCATGATGTCCATGACAGGATATTCTGTAGAAAACTCTGTAGGTACAGGAGAGAATTTTCATGACATTACCCATACAACGGTGTTTGGATAATTGAGCAAGAAACATTTAGTTGGGCTTCAAATGCTCTTATTGAAAATCAGAGTACCACATGCATGCTTCGAGATAGCATTGACATGGTCTTCAAGCAAAGGTCGTACTTGGGATACTCAAAGGATTCATCAGGAATAACTTATAGAATAAGTCTTACAATTCCCTCATGGAAGAATGGTTAACCTTGCTAAAAAGGAACAACTATAACAATAGGGCCTCCGGCCAGAGGTGCTAGGCATGACATTATCTTACCGGGTCATATACAAAGACCAATGTTATAACTCTTGGAAATATTTTCCAACCATCATATCTGACCGAGATTCAGATCTGATTGGTATTAGAATAACTCATACTCAGGATACCTGAGAAGAAAAGATGCAACACAAGTTGACGAGATGACCATGTAAGATTCTCGGGAAATGAACTATGGGAGCAAGTTCCAAAACAAGAGCTCATCATTAAATCAAGGAGAGGATGAGGGGGTAGCTGATGGAATCAGCGAAAATCCTTGAGATTTCCGAAAAGGTGGATTTCCACAGTTATGTGATCAAGAAGATAACATTTGTCAGATCAAATGATAAAATGGTGTATGCTCGAGGAGAACATACACAGTTAAACATTGGATGAGAGGTGCACCCGGACTATGGGCTGGGTTGCACGACCAAAGCCGGAATGATGATTCAATAATCAATAGTCTAAGAATGAACGGCCGACCATTAACTTCAAAGCAAGAGGCTTGCTAGAAGGGCAGAATTCAAACAGCACCGTTCACTTGTTGGTATCCCGGTTAGAATCAACACGGGAACCTAGGAATGAATGGAGATGGCGAGAAGTATCACTACACCAAGAACTCTCAAGAGGTGGAACAAATCTCACAACATTCTTGACATAAAATATGGTAATACTCCAAGATAAAGAAGAACAAAGGCTGGATAGCAAGGAACTCAAGGTATAACACAAAACACAAACAAGTTTGTGTTGAACGGGAGGCAATAAAGTGGTCGATGATAACACCAATCATCGAGGGCAAGGATGGTATTTCTCATCATGATTTCAATAGATCTCTTGGAAGGGCTCAGAATGTTGATGATATTCACGACACATTTGTCGCGAGAGTTCATGAAGATGTAATCGATCGGCGACGACATCAAGTCAAAGTAATGATAAAGTGGAAGGTTATTGGAACCAAGGGTACGACACAAACTCGAAACCAAGCTTGTTGTTCAAGGCGAAATGATATGACGATGATGATCGACGTAAGGTTAGTTCATCGTCGAAAATTGTGCTCCGGGAAGAAGGACCGGGTAGCACAGTTAAAATTAGCTCGATAATGATATAGCCGATCAGGCTAGGAATGACTTGAAGGATAAATAAATTTGTAAGCAGTGATGGGTTCAAATACTTGTTGAATCGCAATGCGAACTCGATTCAGTTATCGTTGTCTTTGAGTTTTTAATAACTCAGAGCCCGTGAAAAATTTGAATCAGTGAGAAGGTAGTACTTGATGAACTCATAAAAAGTTATGCAGTTCCATGATAATCTCGAGATACCATGGGGTAATACTCGGCGTGAGATCAAAGTAGAGGTTGGATGGGGCATTGCTCTGCGAAGACAAATGCTTAAACTTGCACGAGAAATGGTATTTAAAGGAGAACATGGTCGGAACCACGATTGCAAGAAGGCCAGATCCCAGATATAAGATGATCTTATATCAAGGGGATAATTAATTTTAAAAGAAGCTTCGATGAGAATATGTGTATCGTGTCCATGGGCATGAACACAAAGTTCAAGGTCGACTCCCACTTCTCGTATACACAACTTTTCATTTAGTGCTCTCAGTTAAGAATGTTTAGAGTTTGACAGTTTAACTGGCGGAATACCAGAAGGTTATGACCAATGAAGACTTTTGGGTTCACAAAAATTAAGGACGGTATATGTTCAACCCATCGGGGCATCTTAGAAACATATACCACAATCTTTAGGAGTAATTAACTCAAACTCGAAGGCAGAGCATGGTTGAGAAAGCAGAGGATACAATTTACCAAAGGCATTATGTATCCGAGGAAAGGCTCACAAGGTTATTGGATATGAAGGGCGTTGTCAGATAAATCCAACAAAGGATCTGGTGGTCCATAAGGGATCTGATGTGAGCATCGGTACTCAACCAGAAGAAGAAAGAATGCAAGGATATCATATGATTGAACAATTGACTAATTCAATTGTCAAATGCAAAGGAATTATGATTTCCAAATCTAGGGATCAGAAGCAATGCTCTGATTAGGGATGGATAAGTTGAATATCCTTAGGGTACAATCAACGACAATTGGATTGGTTGAGAACCAATTCCAGTTAAAAAAAGGGCAGCTCAGCCGGGAAGTTAATTTATAAGGATCAATGATGATTGCGTGTATTCACAAACATACTGAGTCAACAGACTCAAAATGATACTGACAAGGAATGTCAATAAGACAACGAGGCTTATGGGATTAACCATAATGCAAGCAAGCAAGAATTTTCAAGAGCAATAGGCTTCTCAGGATTTTCGGAAGATCGGGTAGTATTTGAATGTATTCTTGTGGAACACATGAACAACTGGGGGATGAGCGGATACTCGATAATTGCGAGAATTAACCGTAGGGTATTCAGGTGGCAAAGAACAGCAAGGCAGTAAGCTCAAAGGATTATCGAAACAACGACGAGTTTTTCAGGGTATCTTGTAATAACAAGACCAACTGGGGATGAAGATAAGAATAACAACTGCAAGTAGTTATCCATAAGGGTTTACGGTGGAAGAGGAATTGCAAACGCGATGAACACAAGTTCTCGAGTTAACAGCGGAGAGCATCTTCAGGGTCTTCTGGTGCAGCAGACGATCATCAGTAATAAGGGGCTCTCCGGGTGAAAGTGATAACGAGATCCTAATTTTAGATTTAGTAAAATTCATTTAACCCGAATAGAGGAGAGATCAGAGTCCCAGAGTAAAGGTCGAGGAGTAAAAGATCCTAATGCCACCCAATGGCGACGTGTGCCCATGGGCCGCACAGCCATGTTAGTAAAAGTTTTTGCAATGTCTAGACTCGACTTCGGCCAAGGAGTTGGGAAGGGGGATTCCTACAGGCAGTTGGCTCTGATACCAACTTGTGACGCCCCCGATTCAATCGTACACTAATCATGCACGCAAATGTGTACGACCAAGATCAGGGACTCACGGGAAGATATCACAACACAACTCTAAAACATAAATAAGTCATACAAGCATCATAATACAAGCCAGGGGCCTCGAGGGCTCGAATACAAGTGCTCGATCATAGACGAGTCAGCGGAAGCAACAATATCTGAGTACGACATAAGTTAAACAAGTTTGCCTTAAGAAGGCTAGCACAAACTGGGATCAGATCGAAGAAGCGCGGGCCTCCCGCTCAGGATCCTCCTAACTACTCCTGGTCGTCGTCGTGGGCTGCACGTAGTAGTAGGCACCTCCGGTGTAGTAGTCGCCATCGACGGTGGCGTCGCCTGGGCTCCATCGTGCAGTCGCAGCAATCGAGTAAAGAAAGGGCAAAAGGGGGAACAAGGCAACCGTGAGTACTCATCCAAAGTACTACGCAAGTAAGGAGCTACACTACATATGCATGGATATATGTGTAAAGGGCCATATCGATGGACTGAATGCAGAATGCCGAATAAGAGGGGATAGCTAATCACGTCAAGACTACCACAGCAGCCTCCGTCTTGCAACATGAAGAAGAGAGTAGATCAAGTCCTCCAAGTAGCATCACATAGCAATAATCCTACCCGGCGATCCCTCCTCGTAACCACGAGAGAGAGCGACCACCGGGTTGTATCCGCACTTGGAAGGGTGTGTTTTATTAAGTATCCGGTTCTAGTTGTCATAAGGTCAAGGTACAACTCCAAGTCGCCCTGTTATCAAGATCACGGCTATTGAATAGATTAACTTCCTGCAGGGTGCACCACATAACCCAACACGCTTGATCCCATTTGGCGGACACACTTTTTCGGGTCATGCCCGCCGCGGAAGATCAACACGCCGCAGCCCGACCTAGGCCAACAGAGCGATCAGCACGCCGGTCTAAACCTAAGCGCCAGTGCAGGGCCCATCGCCCTTAGCACACCTGCACGTTATGTAACGGCGGAATCATTCTAGCAACCTCCATTACAAAGGAGGTCACGTTACGTGATCCAATCGCGCGCCGCTCGATCGCCGACGTCCACGAAGGCTTCGGTGATACCACGACATCGGGATACCCATAACTACTCCGCGTAGATGGTTAGTGCGTATAGACCAAATGGCCAGACTCAGATCAAATCCAAGATCTCGTTAAGCGTGTTAAGTATCCGTGAACGCCAACCAGGGCCAGGCCCACCTCTCTCCCAGGTGGTCTCAACCTGCCCTGTCGCTCCGCCACAAAGTAACGATCGAGGCCGTCGGGAACCCAGGCCCACCTCTACCGGGATGGAGCCACTGTCTTTTCATCCCCATCTCCAACAGATATCACAGGTAATGTAACAAATGTAAAGTATATAGTATATGCCCGTGATCACCTCCCAAAGTGATCACAGCCCAAAGAGTATAGCATGGCAGACGGACAAGAGTGTAGGGCCCTTGATGGAACACTAGCATCCTATACTAAGCGAGAGGATAAAGGTAAAGGTAACAACAGTAGTAGCAAGGACAAGGCTATGCAACAAAGATAGGATTAATCGAAAGCGATAACATGCTACACTACTCTAATGCAAGCAAGATAGAGAAGAGTAGGCGATATCCGTGATCAAAGGGGGGGCTTGCCTGGTTGGTCTGGCAAGAAGGACGTGTCGTCAACACCGTAGTCGTACTGGGCAGCAGCAGCGTCGGTATCGGTGTCTAGCGGAAGAAGAGGGGGAAGAAACAATAAATATTTAAGCAAGCAGGTGCATAGCGATGCATGACATGACAAGTATCGGTGCTAGAGTTGCCCTAACGCGGTATGAGGTGATGCCGGTGCAGGGGGAAAACATCCGGGAAAGTATCCCCGGTGTTCCACGTTTTCAGGCAGAGGAGCCGGAGGGGGAAAGTTGCGAGTTCGATAGGTTAGGGATGCATGGCGGACGAACAGGCTGTTTATCCGGGTTCGTCTCGTCGTTCTGAGCAACTTTCATGTAGAAAGTATTTTAATCCGAGTTACGGATTAAAAGATATGATTTTCTAAAGATTTTATTAATTTCTAGAATTTAATTAGTTATTTAAATCCAACATTATCCAGAATAGTAAATGATGACGTCAGCATGACATCAGAGTGATGTCAGCAGTCAACATTGACCATTGACCTGGTCAACCTGACGTGTGGGTCCCAGCTGTCATTGACTGTTAACTAACCTAACAGATTAATTAACTAACCTAAGTGATTAGGTTAACCTAATTAGGATTAATTAAGTTAATTAACTAATTAATTAATTAATTAACATTATTATTATTATTTTAAAATTCTTTTCTTCTTTTTTTAATAAAATGTTCCAGGGCTGGGCTCCCATTGTGGGCCCATCGTGCCTTTGGAGCGGGCTATCGGGCTACAGATGGGCGCCACCGAAAGGGCACGAGCGAGAGGACGATAGGGGGCGAGGCCGTGGCCACAGCGGGGCTCGTCGGCCGGCCGTTTCCGGCGACGGAAGCCGGGCGGGCAGGAGGCAGCCGCATGGCGAGGCCCGGCAGGCCGCGAGGAAGGCAACAGGGCGTCCGTCCAACGGGCACGGCAAGGTCGTGGGTGCTCCGGCGCAGACAGAGGCCGTGGCTGGCGCGCACTGCCGAACAAGGGACGGCCAGGCGGCGGGCGCCGGCCGCGGCAAGGAGGCCGGCCAGCGAGTGGAGGGGGAGAGCGGGTCGCGGCCGGAGCCGGGCGAGGGTAGCCGCCGGCGTGTGAAGGCGGGAAGGACGGGCGTCGCCCGCGCAGCAGGCGGGGCTCACGGCGACGGGCGTGGCAGACGCTGGCGGACGCGAGCCCGTCCGAGCTTCGGGCGCGAGGTGCGTCGCGCGTGGCGGAGGCCAACAGGCATGCGACGTCGGGGGGGTGACGGCGGGCGCGGCCAGCGCGGCGACCACGGGCGTAGGGAGCAGAGGGGTCTGGAGAAGGGCGAAGCCTCACAGGGATTTCATAGGGCACAGGCAGCGGGCTCGGGGTCGGCCGGTGAGGAGGAGACCGTGGATGGGGCGGCGTAGACGGGGAGGAGGCGCCGACGACGGCGGGTAGCTCCGGCGGGGTGGTCCGGCGTCGATGCAGGGCGTCGGGGGCGTCGATTGCCCCGACCGGATCCACGAAAGAGGGAGGTTGAGGAGGCAGGCGGTGGGGAAGCGCTTGGCGAGGACGAGCTCGGCGGCGTCGGCGCTTGATCCGAGCGGCGACGGGCGCGCGGGGAGAGGGGCGAGGGGATCGGGATCCTCCCGATCCAGATCCAGACGAGGGAGGGGGAGTGGTGCGAGGAGTGGGGAGTGGGGGTGCTGGGTCACTAGGGTTCGGTCGCCCCAGGGGCTATAGGCGCCGGCTGGGCAGGCCTGGTTGGCCCAGAGGCCAGCTGGGCTGTGGCCCAGTGGGGGGGGGGTTCTTTTTCTCTTTATTTTAGTTAGCTTTGTTTTACTGTTTTTATTCCTTTTCTTTTATTTATTGTCTTTTATCGTTTTTCAAAAATGTTTAGCACCTAATTGATTTTTATAAAATATGGGAGCTAGCTCATAATTTGCAGTGCATTAGATCCTAGCACCGAAAACTAGTTTGGGTGAAATACTATTTCATATTAGATTTAGATTAATTAAAAGGTTATTAAATAATGTATTCAGCCACTGTTTGAGATTGTTTAAATGACTTATCACATTTCAATAATGTTGTTTACAATTTTATCCTAGCCTCTGATTTATCTACTATTTATTGAACATTTTAGTTTCTAAGTTTGAAAACTTTTGTTGTTTGCCTTTAATTAAATTTTGAATTTGAATCGACTTCGAACTAACAAGGGATTCACAATAGTAACGAAGGTGACGTGGCATCATTAGTAGAGTTTTTCTGTAGCTTAATTATCCGGGCGTCACAGCAAGGCTATTGGGGAAGAAGTGGTGCGACTTCTAGTTGCTGGGTTCATTGTTGAAGTATTTCACCCTAAGTGGCTGGCGAACATAGTGCTCATTCTAAAGAAAATCGGCACTTGGCGCATGTGTGTTGATTACACAGATCTTAACAAGGCTTGTCCCAAAGACCCGTTTGCCCTCCCCCGCATCAACCAGATCATTGACTCTACTGCTGGTTGTGAGTGCTTATGTTTCCTGGATGCTTACTCCAGCTATCATTAGATTAAGATGGCCGTTGAGGATCAGGAGAAGTCAACCTTTATCACACCCTTTTGGGCTTTCTGCTATGTCTCTATGCCTTTTAGGCTTAAGAGTGCAGGGGCTACTTATCAACGCTGTGTATAGAATTGCTTTGACAAGCAGATTGGGTGCAATGTTCACGCTTATGTTGATGATATTGTGGTCAAATCTCAGAAGAAAGAAACCTTATTGGATGAACTCAAGGAGACTTTTGACAACCTTCGGGTTTATCAGATGAAGCTCAACCCGGCCAAGTGCGTTTTTGGTGTTCCCGCAGGCAAGTTGCTGGGTTTTCTGGTGTCAGAACGGGGCATCAAGACTAACCCGGACAAGATCAAAGCAGTAACCTCGCTCGCCAAGCCGATCAAAATCAATAACGTCCAGTGCATGGCGGGTCGGATCGCAGTCATGAGCCGGTTTATAAGTCACCTCTGCAAGAAGGCAATTCTACTATACCAGATTATGAAAAAGACTGACAACTTCATCTCGAGTGACGCTATAGATAAGGCTTTTGAAGCTCTTATGAAGCAATTGGCTGAGCCGCCCGTCCTTGCTCCTCCTATTGACAAAGTGTAAGGGCATATTTATCCCTTAGTAGTTTTGGTGATTGATGCCAATGCTTTTGTGGACTAATCATGTGTATTAAGCATTTCAGATATATCATGTCTAAGCACAAGACGAATTGGTGCCCCTCGAAGACTATTGAAGACGGCATTTCTCTACGTTTCTTTTCGGTGGATTTGAGTCGTCGGAAAGCCATACTATTAAGAGGGGGTCCACGTTGGAAAGGTTTGGGTGGAATCAACATGTACACGTCTGTTCCGTTTTGCACCACCTTTCCTTTGGCTCTTTGGAGCATCCTCCGTCTCTTCGTGTCTCTGCAAAATGAAGGACTCCTAGTGTTGCTGAACTGGGGCATGCGGCAGTACTGCTCTTTGGAGCGGTAGTACCTCAGGCCCTTGCGGTAGTACCGGCCTCCAGCGCGGTAGTACCGCAAGTGCTCACGGTAGTACCGCTCCTTGGGAAGGTAGTATCGGGGCCTCAGGCCAAGCGCAACTGCTCAAGCGGTAGTAGGGGCGGATTTAATTTTTTACATCCGCGCCCTACGCGGTAGTACCGCTCCATGGGCGCGGTAGTACCATGGGCTCTGGCCAGGCACAACAGCATGAGCGGAAGTAGGGGCGGATGTAATTTTTTATATCCGCGCCCTACGCGGTAGTACCGCTCCAGGCTTGCGGTAGTACCGTGTCGGATTTTTGCATAGATCAAAACTCAGCGAAAGTAGTCACGGATCTATTTTTATATGTCCGTGCCTTCCTAGCCTAGCCATTCCTGCCTTGCGGTAGTACGCAAGAAGCGCAGTAATGCAGCGGCCAGTGGTAGTACTGCCGCCAGTGTTCTACCGCTCCCTGCCTTAGCGCATCAGGACTGGTCTTGGCCCCTGCCATGCCAATGGTAGTACTGTAGTTCTTCGTGGTAGTACCGCGCTCCCTTGCGGTAGTACCGCTTGTGTGGTGCGATAGTACCGCGTGTCGCACACTGAGTTGGTGGATAACGGTTGGATTTGTTCTTTCACTATAAAGGGGAATCTTCTTCTCCGAGTTGACTACCTGTTCCACCCCCAAGCTCCATTGTTTCTCTAAGCTCCATTTTCGCCCGATCTCTCTCCCTAGGCAATCAAACTTGTTGATTTCCTAGGGATTGGTTGAGGAGGCCATGATCTGCACTTCCACCAAGAGAAATTTGATTCCCCCCACTAATCCCTTTTGGATCTTGTTACTCTTGGGTGTTTGAGCACCCTAGACGGTTGAGTTCACCGCGGAGCCATATTCCATTGTGGTGAAGCTTCGTGGTGTTGTTGGGAGCCTCCAATTAAGTTGTGGCGATTGCCCCAACCATGTTTGTAAAGGTTCGGCCGCCGCCTCCAAGGGCACCAATAATGGAATCACGGCATCTCGCATTGTGTGAGGGCATGAGGAGAATACGGTGGCCCTAGTGGCTTCATAGGGAGCATTGTGCCTCCACACCGCTCCAACGGAGACGTACTTCCCTTCAAAAGGAAGGAACTTCAGTAACACATCCTCGTCTTCACCGGCTCCACTCTTGGTTATCTCGTACCTTTACTTGTGCAAGCTTATATTGTGTTGTATCCTTTGCTTGCTTGTGTGCTTGTTGTTGTGGCATCATATAGGTTGCTCACCTAGTTGCATATCTAGACAACCTACTTTGATGCAAAGTTTAAATTGGTAAACAAAAGCTAAAAATTGCTAGTTGCCTATTCATCCCCCCTCTAGTCAACTATATCGATCCTTTCAATTGGTACCAGAGCCTCGTCTCTTTATTAAGGACTTTGCCGTCCGAAGAGTATGGTTGACACCATAGACGGTGGGGAGAAGCACTCCGGTGTGAATCCGTTCTCGTCTACGGCCGATGGGGCAACCGCAGTCTCTCGTGAGGAGTTCAATGTGGCTTTGGATACATTGAAAAACTCCATGATGGCCGAGGTCAAAGGCATGTTTAAGAACTTTCTTGATGGTCTCAAATTATCCACCGCACCGTTGAAAGTGGTCGATCCCACTAACAAGGTGACGTATGCTAACTCCGACAACGGGGAAGCTACTAGTGAGAAAGTTCCTTTGTCGAGTGGTAAAAATGGTAGTGGCATCTTTGCCCATGTGGAACCACCTCCGATTTATGGAGGACCTATTCCCTCCAATCATTTAAATCATACCGGCCCTCCTCCTAAGATTGTAAAAAATGAGGATTTTGATGCTTGGGTATATCACTTTAAACGTCATTTAAACCATGTTAATACTAACCTTTGGAGAACCATTGAGCAAGGTTTTTATCCGCATGACCCAAGCAACTTCACCCATAGAGAAGCCGCGGATCATCAATTCAATGAGAATGCTCTCTTCATCATCCAAGATGCAATTCCATCCGAAGATCTTGCACATCTCCGACCTTTCACCATGGCCAAGGAAGCATGGCACCATGTTGTTTCCCTTTACAAGGGAAGCACAAGCATTCAACGCTCCAACTATGAAGTGGTGCAAGATGAAGCCGATGAGTTTGCAATGAATGAAGATGAAGAACCTCGTGAGCTTTACGTAGGTTAACCACTCTCACGGTCTCACTCCGAGATCATGGGAGCAAGGATACAGATGACATTTGGATCGAGCGCAAGTTCCTCAAGGCCATGATGCCTTATCACAAGGCCATGTCCTCCTTTGTTCGTCAAAGACCGAACTTCCACACCTTGTCCTCAAGTGAATTCTTGGATGAGTTTGTGGCAATGAGGATCTTGTACAAGACCACCGACAATGCGGTGTTGCGTTCTCAGAGAGCTAAGAAGCCCAACCTTGCTTTGAAGGCCAAGGTTAGTGTGGAAGAAGAGTATGAAGAGGAAGAAGAGGAGAGCAACCCCGAAGATACAAAATATGCTTATCATGAGCACATGGCTCTCGTTTCAAGGCAATTTTGGAGCAAGAAGAACTCAAGGCCCAACTTCAACAAGAACAACTCAAGTGGCATGAAGAGCAAGCAACGAGCGAGGACTTGCTATAATTGTGGCAATGTGAGTCACTTTGTTGCGGTGTGTCCTTATGAGAAGAGGGAAGACAATGGTGGCAAGCTCATCCGAAAAGACAAGGCCAAGTCCTTCCCCAACAAGAGCAACTTCACCAAGAAGACTCCTCCCAAGGGGTTGGTGGCACAAGAAGAGTACAATGAGGATGATGATGATGATGATGATGATGATGATGAAGACGGTGAGTCGGTTGCCATGGCCTCCGTTGCCATTGCGACAACTCCACGGGTGTCTCTCTTCGACTCACCCAATGAGAACATCACCGCCAAGTGCCTCATGGCTAAAGCCACCAACAAGGTGTTTGCTTCCAGGTGGGGGATCATGGTTGCTCGATAGTGGAGCCACTAATCATATGACCAGAAGCAAGGACTTGGTGGTGGACATGCACAAGATTCCATCTATGCCCACCAATGTCGAGTGGGGTGACGCCTCGTCCTCTAAGGTATTGGGACTTGGCAAGGTTGTCATTTCTCATGATCTCACGATCGAGAAGGTCATGCTTGTTGAGTCCCTTGCATACAATTTACTTTCCGATCGTCAACTTGCAATCATGGGCTTTGCCACTTTCTTTGATATTGATACCGTGGCCCTCTTGTGGAGCAAGGCTCTTAAAGTAGCCTTTGTTGGGCATGTCGAGAATGGTCTCTATGTGATTAACTTTTCGGAGCGACCCACTAAGATCGTAACATGCCTAATGGCTAAAGTTGACGTGGGATGGCTTTGGCATCGCCGGTTAGCCCATGTCAATATGATATTTTTGCAAAGTCTTATCAAGGGGACCATGTCCGTGGACTGACAAATGTTAGTTTTGCCAAAGATTGTGCTTGCAGTGCTTGCATTGAAGGAACGTTACATGAGAAGGCTCACCCTCCCATGACTATCATTACTCAAAGAGGCCTTTGGAGCTCCTTCATTTGGATCTCTTTGGCCCTCCATCCTTTGATAGTCTTAGGGGTAGAAAATATTTCTTGGTGATTGTGGATTATTATTCAAGATACACTTGGGTGTACTTCTTCAAGAGGAAGAGTGAGACCCAACAAACCGTCATTGACTTTGCAAATGAAGCTCAACGCCAACACAATGCAAAGATCTCGACAATAAGAAGTGACAATGGCACCGAGTTCAAGAACTATACCTTGGATGAGTTTCTTAGTGATGAGGGGATCAAGCATCAATATTCCGCACCTTACACCCCTCAACAAAATGGTGTAGCGGAGAGGAAGAACCGTATGTTGATGGATGCGGCAAGGACCATGATGGCGGAGTTCAAGTCTCCATAAAAAATTTGGGCCGAAAAAGCCATCAACATCGCTTGTCATGCATCCAATCGGCTCTATATCCGCAAAGGCTTGAATAAGACTCCATATGAGATACTCACCGGTAGTAAGCCCAACCTCAAGTACTTTCGGGTGTTCGGGTGTAAGTGTTTCATTCTCAAGAAAGGTGTTCGTCTGTCTAAATTTGAGGCTAGAGCTCAAGAGGGCATATTTGTTGGTTATGCTACAAACTCTCATGCTTACTGTGTCCTCAATAAGCCCACGAGACTTATTGAGGAGACGTGTAACGTAGAGTTTGATGAGAATAAGGGCTCCCAAGTGGAGCAAAGTGGCACTTGTGATGTAGGTGATGAAATTCCTCCCCAAGCCATAAGAAGAATGGGTGTTGGTTTTATCCTACCCATTGAGGAACCCCTTGTGGCCGAAGGAGAAGGACAATGTTCCACTCAAGTGGAACCATCACCAACCCAAGGCCCACATGCTTCCGAAGAACAAAGTGAAGGCCCTCAACCTCATGAACAAGACCAAGGGCAAGATCAACCTCAAGATGGTGTTGAACCAACAACACCAAGTGATGCCCAAGGTCAAGTTCTATCCTCCGAGCAAGTTCAAGATCAAGAGCAAGCTCAAGATCAAGAACAAGCTCAAGACAACGCTCAAGATGATCAAGTAACCGCTCCTCAACTCACTCCTGAGGAGGAATTGGAGCGTCGTGCCGCCAAGATTGCTTCCAAGCTCTCTACCAAGGGTCATCTCATGACGAATGTGCTTGGAAGCATACAAAAGGGGGTAAGCACTCATAGAAAATTGGCAAACTATTGTGAACATCACACGTTTGTCTCTTGTGTTGAACCCCAAAAGGTCTATGAGGCGCTCAAAGATCCGGATTGTCTTAATGCCATGCATGAAGAACTCAACAACTTAGAGCACAACAAGGTGTGGAGATTGGTTCCAAGGCCAACGGGGAACCATAATGTCATTGGAACCAAGTGAATATTCAAGAACAAGCAAGATGCTCACGGAATTATAGTCCGCAAGGCTGGTTTGGTAGCACAAGGCTACTCCCAAGTCGAGGGTATCGACTACGATGAAACCTTTGCTCCCGTTGCTCGCCTTGAATCTATTCGTTTGTTGATTGCTTATGCTTCTCATCATAACTTCAAGTTGCAACAAATGGATGTGAAGAGTGCTTTTTTTAATGGTCCTATTAATGAGTTGGTGTATGTCAAAAAAAAACCTGGGTTCGAGGATCCCTATTTCTCCGATCATGTGTACCAACTCGATAAGGCACTCTATGGC
This sequence comes from Aegilops longissima, assembly GCA_021605205.1. Classification (NCBI taxonomy): domain Eukaryota; kingdom Viridiplantae; phylum Streptophyta; class Magnoliopsida; order Poales; family Poaceae; genus Aegilops; species Aegilops longissima. Next base: position 403,332,736 of record CM038679.1, on the reverse strand, counting down.
CTTAAACAAGCCCCACGTGCGTGGTATGACCACCTTACCGAGTTGTTGCAAGATCGTGGATTTGAAATTGGGAAAATCGACTCCACTCTTTTTACTAAGAAGGTCAAAGGGGAGTTGTTTGTGTGCCAACTATATGTTGATGATATTATCTTTGGTTCCCCTAACAAAGCTTTCAATGAGGAATTTGCCGCCCTCATGACCTCAAAGTTCAAGATGTCCATGATGGGAGAGTTGAAGTTCTTTCTCGGGTTCGAAGTCAAGCAAAGAAGAGAAGGGACCTTCATCAACCAAGCCAAATACACTCAAGACATGCTCAAGAGATTCAAGCTAAGTGATGTCAAGCCGGCTTCCACTCCAATGCCCGTCAAATGCGAACTTGACATAGATCCCAATGGCAAAGCGGTGGATCAAAAGGTATATCGCTCCATGATTGGCTCCTTGCTTTACCTTTGTGCATCTAGACCGGATATCGTGTTGAGTGTGGGAATTTGTGCACGGTTTCAAGCGGCACCTAAGGAAAGCCACTTTGTGGTGGTCAAGCGAATCTTTCGACATTTGGCTCATACCCCAAACTTTGGCTTATGGTACCCAAGAGGAGCAAGCTTCAACCTTGTAGGATATTCGGACTCCGATTGGGCTGGAAACAAAGTGGATAGGAAGTCAACCTCCGGAGGGTTCCAATTCCTTGGTTGCTCTTTGGTGAGTTGGTCTTCTAAGAAGCAAAGTTGTGTGTCTCTCTCGTCCACCGAAGCAGAGTATGTAGCCGCTGGTAGTTGTTGTGCACAACTTCTATGGATGAGGCAAACTTTAAAGGATTACGGTGTCATTTGTGACAAAGTGCCTCTTTGGTGTGACAATGAAAGTGCCATCAAGATTTATCTCAACCCGGTGCAACACTTCAAGACGAAGCACATTGAGATTCGGTATCACTTCATCCGGGATCATATTAGGCAAGGGGAGATCGAGCTCAACTATGTCAACACTCATGATAACCTTGCAGATATCTTCACGAAGCCCTTGGATGAAGCAAGATTTCGTGAGTTAAGGAATGAGCTAAATATCATTGATTCAAGCAATGTGGCTTGAACCCTTGCACACCCCACCATACTCAACTTGTTATCCTATTTAGGTGTAGGCATGGACATAGGGGGAGTGTTGTTCTCTCAATGAACTCTCCTCCCCCCATTATGCATAAATTGATCAACTCTTTCACATTAGCCATTTTTGATGGTACTTGTACTTCAAAGACGAGTCTTGGTAAGGGCCCAAGGATAATTCTTCGCGGTGCCATACCAACTAACTCAAACATAGGTGGCTCCGACCACCGCCCTCTCTTTGGAGAGGTTGTGTGGCATGTTTGGTCCTTGTTGTCTCTTGCCTTTCTTTCTTCGTGCCGAGCTAGTGTTTGAGTTTCTTCGTGTGCTAGCTCTTTGGTGTGTCCGTTTGCGTGAAGGTTGCATTGCAAAGGCCAGTTTTCTCTCTTTTTGCGAATCTTGCATTTTCTTGGGTCTATGGTACTACCGTGGTCTGCCACGGTACTACCGCAGGAGCTGTGCCCAGTACTATCGCAACCAGCACGGCGGTAAATAATTTACTGCCGTTGGACAAGCGGTACTACCGCCCTGCGAGCGGTACTTCCGCCCGGGCGGTACTACCGCGATGACCCGCGGTACTACCACACAGTCACGAGCGCGTGGGGGTTAAGAGCGGGCAGGGGGAGTTCCAACTCCCCCATACCCATTCAACTCTTTTTCCCCACGACGTCTCTCTCTCCTGCCCAAGAACGGCGCCGGAGGACCTCGCCGGATCTTCGTCTCCGACCGCTCTCCTCGCATTCCGACCGGTGGGATCGTTCCCCACCTCGCCTTCTTGCCATGGAACAAGGTTTCTCCCCAAATCCCTCTCTCTTTGCCTCGTTGTCTTGTCTCTAGGTTTTTGGGGAGATGCATGTTGTTCTTGAGATTTTAGGCCAAATCTTTGCAAGAGTAGGGTGTAGGAGAGTAGTAATGTGTAGAGATGCTAGTTGGTATGTTGCTACTTGGTAGTTTTGATCAATCATAGTACCGCTTTGTTGTCGTGGAGGTTCTCAGATCTGTTTTGTCTCTGATCTCACCCCAAGCAGTACTTGAGGGAGTCCTAGACTAATGGGTCCTCGGGCGTCCAGCCTGTTATCCATGGGCCGGACTGATGGGTTGTGAAGACATGAAGGCCGAAGACTGTACATGTGTCCGGATAAGACTCTCCTTGGCATGGAAGGAAAGCTTGGCGATCAACTATGAAGATTCCTTCCTATGTAACCGACTCTATGTAACCCTAGATCCCTCCGGTGTCTATATAAACCGGAGGGCGTAGTCCAAATAGCGGATACTCATTACCATAGTCATACGGGCTAGACTTCTCGGGTTTAGCCATCACGATCTCGTGGTAGATCAACTCTTGTAACACTCATATTCATCAAGATCAATCGAGCAGGAAGTAGGGTATTACCTCCATAGTGAGGGCCCGAACCTGGGTAAAACATCGTGTCCCCCGTCTCCTGCAACCATCGACCTTAGGCGCATAGTCCGGGACCCCCTACCCGAGATCCGCCGGTTTTGACACCGACATTGGTGCTTTCATTGAGAGTTCCACTGTGACGTCGATGAAAGGTTCGATGGCTCGCCTTGTCCTTAAAGACAACATTACCTCGGAGGAGTCCTGGCCCCGGGCCAAACCCTCCGGCTGGGCGGCTTTACTATGATCGCCCGTCCAGCCGTTGAGCCGATGATGACCTCTCGGGCCATCGAAAACCCCCTTCGTATCAACTACGAACACTCCAAGCAGATGGATCCGGCAGAGTTTTCGTCCTTGAACGAACTCCTAGATTGCATCGCCGCTTTGGGAATCGCCACAGATTACGATCAGATTGGGCTTAAAACCGATCAAGGAGAAATCAAAACTCCACCGGTCACCCACTAGATAGCGGTAGTCGAGGAGCAGGACGGCGAGTCTTCTTCTATATCAAAGACGGACTATGTTCGGATCGCCGATCAGAAAGAGTCGGATACCTACCAGCGAAAGGATGCGACCAGCCCTCCGAACATAGAATCGGATGGCAGTCCTAAGCAATCAGAAGATATTCCGAAGCCCGGACTGTTGAGTTTGGAAGGTCTTCAGACTCCGGATAATCGGTCTGGTCAGGGTTCGGATTTAATTCCACCCACCCACCCGGACATAGATGCCCTCATGAGCATAAAACAACAGTCTCAGGAAACGGTTCACCACTTTTGGGCCAGATTCCTCCTTGTCAAAGACAAGGTAAAAGATTGCCGCGACGAGGACGCGATATCAGCGTTCCGCAACAATTGCACGGATGAAGGAATCCTCAACACCATCAAACGTTGCTGCATACTGAAGTTCGCTGACTTAGCAACTATCGTACAAAAGTACCGCGAGATGGAAAGCACCTGGAAAACTCAGGCAGCTTGCTGGGAACCGTCGGTCCCAGCTCAACTCCTCCTACAGGCAAAGAGGGCGCACCCCCGCGGCACGCCTAGTCCAACAGTCAAGAAACATAAACCCATTACGTGGCATGACACCGTTCTGGAGGGATGGCTCGATGGCCCATGCAAAATACACACGACGCCAGATACAGTGGCAACCCATAGCCTTAGAGCTTGTTGGATACTCCGGCAAGTAGCCAAGAGCGGCGAGGACATCCTCATCAAGGACGCCCTAGAACAGCACCCTCCAGAAAACAATGACACAAGAGTATTGACGGTCTTCGAGACATTCACTTCAAACAACAAGCGCAAAAGATCACTTCGTGACCTCGCCGAAGTGTGCCAAATCACTGCAATAAACCCTTGGAACGACACGGCTATAACATTTAATGCCGGCGACAAACCGAGGAACATGACAGTCCGAGTGCCAGCCGCATTAGTCCTTAGTTCCATCGTGGACGGGTTTCGACTTACTAAGGTCCTCATGGACGACATCAGTGGACTAAACCTCATTTATGAGGACACACTCCACAAAATGGAAATAGACAAGAGCCGCATTAAGCAAAGTAGCACAACCTTCCGAGGAATCATTCCCAGTCGGGAGGTGCGGTGCGCGGGCAAAATCACACTCGACGTGGTATTCGGCACGCCGGAGAACTATCGGTCCGAAGAAATCACTTTCCAAGTGGCCCCTTTCAGGAGCAGATACCACGCCCTGTTGGGACGGGATGCTTTTACACGCTTCCAAGCTATACCTCATTACGGGTATATGAAGCTCAAAATGCCTGGACCAAACGGTATAATCACTCTCGTCAGTGATCCGGACATAGCACTCTGTGCTGAAAACAAAACCGCATCCCTGGCCCTTGAGGTGCTATCCGAGGCCCTCGCGGCCGAAGAACTAACCGCACTACGCTCCACGGTGGACAGGGACGATGTGATCCTCGACAAACGCCCCAAATCCACCTCCTTCAAACCAGCAGAAGAAATAGTCAAATTCCAGGTCCACCCAATGGATCCCAAGAAGACAGCATCTATCGGAGCACAACTGAACCCAACAGTTGACGCCGCACTACGAGAATTCCTGCGCAAAAACTGGGACATATTTGCCTGGCACCCTTCAGATATGCCAGGGATCCCACGCAAGCTGGCCGAACATAGTCTCAATATACTAAAGGGATTTAAACCGGTCAAGCAAACACTGCGGCGCTTTTCCGAACCCAAGCGACAAGCCATGGGGGAGGAGCGGGCCAAGCTTATCGAGGCCGGATTCATTAGAGAAATCAAACATCCGGACTGGATGGCAAACCTGGTGATGGTACCAAAGAAGGACAAATCCTGGCGCCTATGTGTCGATTTCAAAGACCTCAACAAGGCTTGCCCTAAGGATCCCTTCCCCCTCCCCCGCATTGGTCAAATCATTGACGCCACCGTAGGACACGACTCACTGTGTTTCCTTGATGCATATTCCGCATACCATCAAATCAAAATGAAGGAGTCCGATCAGGCTGCAACAACATTTATCACCCCATATGGGCCATTCTGCTTCAACACCATGCCCTTCGGGCTCAAGAACATCGGCGCCACATACCAACGCATGATTCAAACATGCCTGGAGAAGCAGATCGGCAAGACGGTAGAAGCTTACGTCGATGACGTCGTCATCAAAACTAGGCACGTCAAACCACTAATAGACGACTTACGTCTTACATTCGACAGTCTCCGTGCGTATGACATTAAGCTCAACCCAGAAAAATGTGTCTTCGGCGTCCCAGCCGGGAAATTGCTGGGCTTCATTGTTTCAAATAGAGGAATAGAAGCAAACCCAGCTAAAATCCGAGCTCTGTCACAGCTAGCTACGCCAACAGACCTCAAACAAGTCCAAAAACTAGCTGGTTGCATGGCAGCATTAAGTCGCTTTATCTCTAGATTAGGAGAAAAGGCACTACCACTCTATCGCCTCTTACGACGCACTGATAACTTCGAATGGAGGACGCGATCGCCGGATGGAGGAAATAAAGGCCCTCCTAGCAAGCAACCCAATCTTGGCCGCACCAAACGCTGGCGAACCCATGTTGCTATATATATCAGCAACACATCAGGTGGTGAGCGCCGTGCTTGTCGTCGAGCGAGAACAGGACGGACACAAAGTTCCGCTCCAAAAACCAGTATACTACGTATCTACTGTCCTCACACCATGCAAATCCCAGTACCCCCATTACCAAAAGATAGCATACGCGGTCTTCATGGCATCCAAAAAGCTACGGCACAACTTCCAGGAGTGTTCAATCACAGTGGCCTCTGTAGTCCCACTCAACGACATAATAAACAACCGCGATGCCGCGGGACGGATCGCCAAATGGGCCATATAGCTACTTCCATTTGACATAACATACAAGCCACGTCGAGCCATCAAATCCCAAGTGTTGGCTGACTTCGTCGCCGAATGGACAGAGGCCGAACTCCCTAAAGAGTATGGCGCATATTCCAACTGGGTTTTGTATTTTGACGGCTCCAAAATGCTGGCTGGGCTAGGAGCGGGAGTCGTGTTAACATCCCCCACTGGAGACGTCGTCCAGTATGTACTCCAAATACTATTCACAGACTCCAACAACACAGCCGAATACAAGGCCCTATTGCATGATCTTCGAATGGCCGTATCCATGGGCATACAATGCCTAGAGGTGCGCGGGGATTCAAACCTCGCAATATCTCAAATAAACGGAGACTTTGATGCCAAATATCCAAAGATGGCAGCTTCTCGTAATGCCGTCTTAAAAATGTCGGCTCGGTTGGAGGGACTCGAATTTCATCACGTCGCCCGAGAAAGTAACCAGGCGGCTGACGTCCTTGCTCGCATCGGCGCTAAGCGCGACCCCGTCCCACCTAACATCTTCTTGGAAAGGCTTTTCAAGCCATCTGTGGTGTGGAAAGGGGAGGGCGACAACAACAGTCCAGATCCAAACACAACCCCACACTCTGAACACACCATTATCATCGGGGGCTCAGCCACCGAAATTACACCGTCGGCCCATCTCATTATGGCAGTCATTGCCCCATGGACCGAACCCTTCTTGGCCTACATTAATAGGAAGGAGCTGCCCGAAGACCGGAATGAGGCCCGCCGCATTGTCCGGCGCTCGAAGGCCTACAAGTTTCACGATGGAGAGCTCTACAAGAAAAGTACTACCGGAGTACTTCAAAGATGTATCTCCGAGGAGGAGGGGCGACAACTTCTGGTGGAAATTCACGCTGGTCTAGGCGGACACTGATACGTCTCCAACGTATCTATAATTTTTGATTGCTCCATGCTATATTATCTACTGTTTTGGACTATGTTGGGCTCTATTTTCCACTTTTATATTATTTTTGGGACTAACCTATTAACCGGAGGCCTAACCCAGAATTGCTGTTTTTTGCCTATTTCAGTGTTTCGAAGAAACGAAATATCAAACGGAGTCTAAACGGAATGAAACCTTCGGGAACGTGATTTTCTCACCGAACGTGATCCAGGAGACTTGGACCCCTACTCCAAGGGAGCCAAGAGGCGGTCACGAGGGTGGGGGGCACGCCCCCCCTAAGGCGCGCCCCCTGCCTCGTGGGCCCCTCGGAGCTCCACCGACGTACTCCTTCCTCCTATATATACCTACGTACCCCCAAACGATCAAATACGGAGCCAAAAACCTAATTCCACCGCCGCAACTTTCTGTATCCACGAGATCCCATCTTGGGGACTGTTCCGGAGCTCCGCCGGAGAGGGCCGTCATCATGGAGGGCTTCTACATCATCATAGCCTCTCCGATGAAGTGTGAGTAGTTTACCTCAGACCTTCGGGTCCATAGTTATTAGCTAGATGGCTTCTTCTCTCTTTTGGATCTCAATACAATGTTCTCCCCCTCTCTTGTGGAGATCTATTCGATGTAATCTTCTTTTTGCGGTGTGTTTGTTGAGACCGATGAATCGTGGGTTTATGATCAAGTCTATCTATGAATAATATTTGAATCTTCTCTGAATTCTTTTATGTATGATTGGTTATCTTTGCAAGTCTCTTCGAATTATCAGTTTGGTTTGGCCTACTAGATTGGTTTTTCTTGCAATGGGAGAAGTGCTTAGCTTTGGGTTGGATCTTGCGGTGTCCTTTCCCAGTGACAGAATGGGAAGCAAGGCACGTATTGTATCGTTGCCATCGAGGATAAGAAGATGAGGTTTATATCATATTGCATGAATTTATCCCTCTACATCATGTCATCTTGCTTAAGGCGTTACTCTGTTTTTAACTTAATACTCTAGATGCATGCTGGATAGCAGTCGATGAGTGGAGTAATAGTAGTAGATGCACGCAGGAGTCGGTCTACTTGTCTCGGACGTGATGCCTATATACATGATCATACCTAGATTTTCTCATAACTATGCTCAATTCTGTCAATTGCTCAACAGTAATTTGTTCACCCACCGTAGAAATACTTATGCTCTTGAGAGAAGCCACTAGTGAAACCTATGGCCCCCGGGTCTATTCTCATCATATCAATCTCCATCATTTTATTATTGCTTTGCTTTTTACTTTGCCTTTTACTTTTTACCTTCCATCTCTATACCAAAAATACCAAAAATATTATCTATCATCTCTATCAGATCTCACTCCCGTAAGTGATCGTGAAGGGATTGAAAACCCCTAATCGCGTTGGTTGCGTTGAGTTATCGTTTTGTGTAGGTACGAGGGACTTGTGCGTGGCCTCCTACTGGATTGATACCTTGGTTCTCAAAAACTTAGGGAAATACTTACGCTACTTTGCTGCATCATCCTCTCCTCTTTGGGGAAATCCAACGCAGTGCTCAAGAGGTAGCAAGAAGAATTTCTGGCGCCGTTGCCGGGGAGTCTACGCAAAAGTCAACATACCAAGTACCCATCACAATCCCTTATCTCTAGCTTTACATTATTTGCCATTTGCATCTCGTTTTCCTCTCCCCGCTTCACCCTTGCCGTTTTATTTGCCCTCTCTTTCCCATTCTCCTCCTCTCTTTTCCGTTTGCCTTTTTCTCCCTTGCCTTTTGTTTGCTCGTGTGTTGGATTGCTTGTTTGTCGCGATGGCTCAAGATAATACCAAATTGTGTGACTACACCAATACCAACAATAATGATTTCCTTAGCACTCCGATTGCTCCTCTTGCTAATACTGAATCTTGTGAAATCAATACTGCTTTGTTGAATCTTGTTATGAAAGATCAATTCGCCGGCCTTCCTAGTGAAGATGTCGCTACTCATCTAAATAGCTTCGTTGGTTTATGTGATATGCAAAAGAAGAAAGATGTCGATAATGATATTGTTAAATTGAAGCTATTTCCTTTTTCGCTTAGAGATCGTGCTAAAGCTTGGTTTTCGTCTTTGCCTAAAAATAGTATTGATTCTTGGAACAAGTGCAAAGATGCTTTTATCTCTAAGCATTTTCCTCCCACTAAAATTATCTCTCTTAGAAACGACATTATGAATTTTAAGCAACTTGATCATGAACATGTTGCACAAGCTTGGGAGAGAATGAAATTAACGATACGTAATTGCCCTACTCATGGTTTGAATTTGTGGATAATTATACAAAAAATTTATGCCGGATTGAATTTTGCTTCTAGAAATCTTTTAGACTCAGCTGCGGGAGGCACTTTTATGGAAATCACTTTAGGAGATGCTACTAAACTCCTAGATAATATTATGGTTAATTATTCTCAATGGCACACTGAAAGATCTACTAATAAGAAAGTGCATGCGATAGAAGAAATTAATGTTTTGAGTGGAAAGATGGATGAACTTATGAAATTATTTGCTACTAAGAGTGTTTCTTCTGATCCTAATGATATGCCTTTGTCTACTTTGATTGCGAATAATAATGAATCTATGGATGTGAATTTTGTTGGTAGGAATAGTTTTGGTAACAACGCGTATAGAGGGAATTTTAATCCTAGGCTTATTCTAGTAATCCTTCTAATAATTATGGAAATTCCTACAACAACTCTTAAGGGAATTTTAATAAGATTCCCTATGAATTTGAGACCAGTGTTAAAGAGTTTATGAATTCTCAAAGAATTTTAATGCTTTGCTTGAAGAGAAATTGCTTAAAGTTGATGAATTGGCTAGGAACGTTGATAGAATTTCTCTTGATGTTGATTATTTAAAGATTAGATCTATTCCTCCTAAGCATGATATCAATGAGTCTCTCAAAGCCATGAGAATTTCCATTGATGAGTGCAAGGAAAGAACCGCTAGGATGCGTGCTATGAAAGATGCCTTTATTAAAGCGTGTTCTTCCAATTCCTATGAAGATCAAGATGAAGATCTAAAAGTTATTGATGTGTCTCCCGTTAAATCTTTGTTTTGCAATATGAATCTTGATGAAACTGAATATGATCTTCCTTTACCTAGAAGGCGTTCCAAAAATTCGGAGTATTTAGATCTTGATGATGAAATTGATGAAAGTGGGATTGAAAGAAATAAAACCCTAGATGTTGCTAAACCCACTATATTGGATTTCAAGGAATTTAATTATGAAAGTTGCTATTTAATTGATTGTATTTCCTTGTTGCAATCCGTGCTAAATTCTCCTCATGCTTATAGTCAAAATAAAGCCTTTACCGAACATATCGTTGATGCCTTGATGCAATCTTATGAAGAAAAACTTGAGTTGAAAGTTTCCATCCCTAGAAAACTTTATGATGAGTGGGAACCTACTATTTAAATCAAAATTAAAGATCATGAATTTAATGCTTTGTGTGATTTGGGTGCTAGTGTCTCTACTATCCCCTAAACTTTGTACGATTTGCTAGATTTCCGGGATTTTGATGATTGCTCTCTAAACTTGCATCTTGCAGATTCCAATATTAAGAAACCTATGGGAAGAATTAATGATGTTCTTATTGTTGCAAATAGGAATTATGTGCCCGTAGATTTTATCGTTCTTGACATAGATTGCAATCCTTCTTGCCCTATTATTCTTGGTAGACCTTTCCTTAGAACGATTGGTGCGATTATTGATATGAAGGAAGGGAATATTAGATTCCAATTTCCATTAAAGAAGGGCATGGAACACTTCCCTAGAAATAAAATAAAACTACCATATGAATCTATCATGAGAGCCACTTATGGATTGCCTACCAAAGATGGCAATACCTAGATCTATCCTCGCTTTTATGCCTAGCTAGGGGCGTTAAACGATAGCGCCTGTTGGGAGGCAACCCAATTTTATTTTTAGTTTTTGTTTTTTCTTCTGTTTAGGAATAAATAATCCATCTACCTTCTGTTTAGATGTGGTTTTATGTTTTAATTAGTGTTTGTGCCAAGTTAAACCTATAGGATCTTCTTGGATGATAGTTATTTGATCTTGCTGTAATTTCCAGAAACTTTGCGCTCAGTGCCCGAATTGTTAAAAATCACCAGAACGTGATAAAATACTGATTCCAATTGCTTCTGATCAATAAACAAATTTCCTAGGTCTTCCTATTTTGGTAGATGTTTTGGAGTTCCATAAGTTTGCGTTAGTTACAGATTACTACAGACTGTTCTGTTTTTGGCAGATTCTGTTTTTCATGTGTTGTTTGCTTATTTTGATGAATCTATGGCTAGTAAAATAGTTTATAATCCATAGAGAAGTTGAAATACAGTAGGTTTAACACCAATATAAATAAATAATGAGTTCATTGCAGTACCTTGAAGTGGTCATTTGTTTTCTTTCGCTAACGGAGCTCACGAGATTTTTATTGAGTTTTGTGTTGTGAAGTTTTCAAGTTTTGGGTGAAATCTTTTGATGGATTATGGAACAAGGAGTGGCAAGAGCCTAAGCTTGGGGATGCCCATGGCACCCCCAAGATAATCTAAGGACACCAAAAAGTCAAAGCTTGGGGATGCCCCGGAAGGCATCCCCTCTTTCATCTACTTCCATCGGTAATTTTACTTGGAGCCTCTGTTGGAAAAGGCAGTGCCTAGGAGGCGCTTAGGCACGCCTAGGCGCTAGGCAATGGCCAAACGCCTCGCCTAGGGCATAAATGGAGGTCTAGGCAGGGCAAGCAAGGAATTGCCTACCCAAGCAAGAAATCATGCCACATACTACACTGATACGCCAAACGGGTTATATTCCAATGGTAGTGGACGGTAATTAACTTATTTATATGCCCGAAACTAATATCAACAACCATATAATAATCACAAATACACTACGAGTAAACACTATATTACCGCCTAGGCCGCGCCTAGGGCGCTTAGGCACCGCCTAGGCACTAGGAGAAGGCCAACCGCCTCGCTTACGCCTACCGCTTTTTCCAACCTTGTTGGAGCTATATTTTTATTCACCACATGATATGTGTTTTGCTTGGAGCGTCTTGTATTATTTGTGTCTTTGTTTGTTAGCGTGCCACAATCATCCTTGCTGTACGCACCCTTTTGAGAGAGCCATACATGAATTGGAATTTGATAGAATACTCTATGTGCTTCACTTATATCTTTTGAGCTTTATAGTTTTGCTCTATGTGCTTCACTTATATCTTTTGAGCTTTATAGTTTTGCTCTATGTGCTTCAGTTATATCTTTTAGAGCACGGTGGTGGATTTGTTTTATAGAAACTATTGATCTCTCATGCTTCACTTAGATTATTTTGAGAGTCTCTAATAGCATGGTAATTTGCTTAATAATAATATGCTTGGTATTCAAGATTTGTGAAACTTTCTTTTGAGTGCATTAAATACTAAGAAAAGATTGATGCTTGATAATTGTTTTGAGATATGAAGATGGTGATATTAGAGTCATGCTAGTTGAGTAGTTGTGAATTTGATAAATACTTGCGTTAAAGTTTGTGATTCCCGTAGCATGCACGTATGGTGAACCGTTATGTGATGAAGTCGGAGCATGATTTATTTATTGATTGTCTTCCTTATGAGTGGGGGTCGGGGACGAGCGATGGTCTTTTCCTACCAATCTATCCCCCTAGGAGCATGCACGTAATACTTTGCTTTGATAACTTCTAGATTTTTGCAATAAGTATATGAGTTCTTTATGACTAATGTTGAGTCCATGGATTATACGCACTTTCCTTCCTTCCACCATTGCTAGCCTCTCTAATACTGCGCACCTTTCGCCGGTATCATACACCCACCATATACCTTCCTCAAAACAGCCACCATACCTACCTATCATGGCATCTCCATAGCCATTCCGAAATATATTGCCATGCAACTTTCCACCGTTCCGTTTATTATGACACGCTCCATCATTGTCATATTGCTAGCATGATCATGTAGTGGACGTCGTATTTGTGGCAAAGCCACCGTTCATAATTCTTTCATACATGTCACTCTTGATTCATTGCAGATCCCGGTACACCACCGGAGGCATTCACATAGAGTCATATTTTGTTCTAAGTATTGAGTTGTAATTGTTGAGTTGTAAGAAAAATAAAAAGTGTGATGATCATCATTTTTAGAGCATTGTCCCAAGTGAGGGAAGGATGATGGAGACTATGATTCCCCCATAAGTCGGGATGAGACTCCGGATGAAAAAAAAGAGGCCATAAAAAAGAGAAAAGGCCCAAATAAAAAATGAGAGAAAAAGAGAGAAGGGACAATGTTACTATCCTTTTACCACACTTGTGCTTCAAAGTAGCACCATGATCTTCATGATAGGGAGTCTCTCATTTTGTCACTTTCATATACTAGTGGGAATTTTTCATTATAGAACTTGGCTTATATATTCCAATGATGGGCTTCCTCAAATTGCCCTAGGTCTTCATGAGCAAGCGAGTTGGATGCACACCCACTTAGTTTCTTTCGTTGAGCTTTCATATACTTATAGCTCTAGTGCATCCGTTGCATGGCAATCCCTACTCACTCACATTGATATCTATTAATGGGCATCTCCATAGCCCGTTGATACGCCTAGTTGATGTGAGACTATCTTCCCCTCTTTCTGTCTTCTCCACAACCACCATTCTATTCCACGTATAGTGCTATATCCATGGCTCACGCTCATGTATTGCGTGAATGTCGAAAAAGTTTTGAAAATGTTAAAGTATGAAACAATTGCTTGGCTTGTCATCGGGGTTGTGCATGATTTAAGTACTTTGTGTGGTGAAGATAGAGCATAGCCACACTATATGATTTTGTAGGGATAAGCTTTCTTTGGCCTTGTTATTTTGAGAAGACATAATTGCTTTGTTAGTATGCTTGAAGTATTATTATTTTTATGTCAATATGAACTTTTGTCTTGAATCTTTTGGATCTGAATATTCATATCACAATTAAGAAGATTTACATTGAAATTATGCCAAGTAGCACTCCGCATAAAAAATTCTCTTTTATCATTTACCTACTCGAGGACGAGCAGGAATTAAGCTTGGGGATGCTTGATACGTCTCCAACGTATCTATAATTTTTGATTGCTCCATGCTATATTATCTACTGTTTTGGACTATATTGGGCTTTATTTTCCACTTTTATATTATTTTTGGGACTAACCTATTAACCGGAAGCCCAGCCCAAAATTGTTGTTTTTGCCTATTTCAGTGTTTTGAAGAAAAGGAATGTCAAACGGAGTCCAAACGGAATGAAACCTTCGGGAACGTGATTTTCTCACCGAACGTGATCCAGGAGACTTGGACCCTACTCCAAGGGAGCCAAGAGGCGGTCACGAGGGTGGGGGGCGCACCCCCCCAGGGCGCGCCCCCCTGCCTCGTGGGCCCCTTGGAGCTCCACCGACGTACTCCTTCCTCCTATATATACCTACGTACCCCCAAACGATCAAATACGGAGCCAAAAACCTAATTCCACCGCCAACTTTCTGTATCCACGAGATCCCATCTTGGGGCCTATTCCGGAGCTCCGCCGGAGAGGGCCGTCATCACGGAGGGCTTCTACATCATCATAGCCTCTCCGATGAAGTGTGAGTAGTTTACCTCAGACCTTCGGGTCCATAGTTATTAGCTAGATGGCTTCTTCTCTCTTTTTGGATCTCAATACAATGTTCTCCCCCTCTCTTGTGGAGATCTATTCGATGTAATCTTCTTTTTGCGGTGTGTTTGTTGAGACCGATGAATTGTGGGTTTATGATCAAGTCTATCTATGAATAATATTTGAATCTTCTCTGAATTCTTTTATGTATGATTGGTTATCTTTGCAAGTCTCTTCGAATTACCAGTTTGTTTGGCCTACTAGATTGGTTTTTCTTGCAATGGGGAAGTGCTTAGCTTTGGGTTGGATCTTGCAGTGTCCTTTCCCAGTGACAGAAGGGGCAGCAAGGCACGTATTATATCGTTGCCATCGAGGATAACAAGATGGGATTTATATCATATTGCATGAATTTATCCCTCTACATCATGTCATCTTGCTTAAGGCGTTACTCTGTTTTTAACTTAATACTCTAGATGCATGCTGGATAGCGGTCGATGAGTGGAGTAATAGTAGTAGATGCACGCAGGAGTCGGTCTACTTGTCTCGGACGTGATGCCTATATACATGATCATACCTAGATATTCTCATAACTATGCTCAGTTCTGTCAATTGCTCAACATAATTTGTTCACCCACCGTAGAAATATTATGCTCTTGAGAGAAGCCACTAGTGAAACCTATGGCCCCCGGGTCTATTCTCATCATATCAATCTCCATCATTTTATTATTGCTTTGCTTTTTTACTTTGCCTTTTACTTTTTACCTTGCATCTCTATACCAAAAATACCAAAAATATTATCTATCATCTCTATCAGATCTCACTCCCGTAAGTGACCGTGAAGGGATTGACAACGCCTAATCGCGTTGGTTGCGTTGAGCTATTGTTTTGTGTAGGTGCGAGGGACTTGTGCATGGCCTCCTACTGGATTGATACCTTGGTTCTCAAAAACTGAGGGAAATACTTACGCTACTTTGCTGCATCATCCTCTCCTCTTCGGGGAAATCCAACGCAGTGCTCAAGAGGTAGCAGACACCACGCCGCAGCCCGGGCCCTTGTTAGCAAGGCCTTCCGTACAGGATTTTATTGGCCGACGGCCCGAGCAGGCGCGCAGGACCTTGTCCAACGCTGCGTCGGGTGCGAACTCTTCGCCAACTAAAGCCACATGCCCTCAACTGCCTTACAGACTATCCCCATCACTTGGCCTTTTGAGGTCTGCGGACTTGATATAGTTGGACCCCTTAAAGGGGGAAGCCATAAGAAAAAATATCTGCTGGATATGGTGGACAAATTCACTAAGTGGATAGAGGCTAAACCGGTCAAAATGGTTGAGTCCGGACCGTTGATAGACTTCATATCCGGTGTTGTGCACTGTTATGGTGTCCCACACAACATCATCATCGACAACAGCTCTAATTTCACAGCCGACGAGGTAAAAACCTGGTGTACTAATCTGGGCATTAAACTCGATTACGCCTCCATCTACCACCCGCAAACCAACGGTCAGGTCGAACGAGCCAATGGTAAGGAAAGTACATAGTCACTTGGACTCAAACACTTCCTCCTCTATACCATCCAACAGGCGGTCTAACTTACAATCCTGTTGGGAATATTTGGTGGACACCTCTACTTGGTCATATACTAAACTAACGGGAATTTCTTCCCCATTCGACCCTAGCGGTCCGACCCGGGCCATGTGATTAGGATCCAGCTTGGTATATCGCGTTTTCACCATGGCCCAGGCCTCTCGCGCACCTTCTCGGCAGTCCGATATCTTCCATAGTCGGATACGCCGCCGCGCTCCCTTGAACAGCTCTACAAGCTCCTCCATACTTCCTGGAGGGGAGGCGGATGGCCATAGGGCGTTGGCAACACTCCGCATTGCCAGCCGAGCCTGCTCGTGCACTTGCGACAGCCTTTGCAGCAGATCACTTGATGATCCGGACACCTCCTCGTCAGAACGGCCTGTCAATATACCTGTAATCATAATTATATCAGTTTCATTTATTGTAACATCCCAATTTTCAATTTGGATGTTTATAATAGATCATTCATATGCATCCATGATTTATGCATTTTGCCCCATTTGTTTTATTTGATTTTGATCCAAGGAACTTTGAGCAACTCAAGGACCAAAAGAGAGAGTTGGAAGTTTCCCTAAAAACCAATTTTGAATTTTTTTTCAAAGTTGAGAGTTTGGATCAAATTTGGTTTCACCAAAAAAAATTCATTTCTATTATATCAAAAATAAAATAAAGAGAGAAGATAAAATGACTTCTTCAAAATCATAAAAGAAAATATTGGAAATTGAATTTGGAACCAAAATACATTTGTTGAGTTTTATTTGCAATTTATTTTATTAGCATAGCAAAAAGTTTATTTTTGAAAACTTGCATTTTTAGTCCACATAAATGTTCAAAAGGTCATATATAAGACCATATAATTATGTGGAATTTTCCGGGAATTTTTGGCTAACTTTTATTTGTCTTTTAGGTGTTGCTTTCTTCTGTAAAAAAACATTTATAAAAAAACGCCAGCCAGCCCAGCCGGCCCAGCTAGCGCCCGCACAGGCCGTGGCCCAGGGGCAGCCAGCGAGGCAACAAGCCGAGCGAGGCCAGCGCCCACGCAAAAAAAGGGGCGAGCGCTCACGTCCTACTCCCTTTGCTCGCTCGTCCATTCGTTTCCTGGAAACCTTTTCCCATGTTGACTTCCATCTGGCGACTGGGCCCCGCGCACCTTTTCTTCTTCCTCCTCATCAACAGACAACAAAAACGTACGTGTACATTACTCCCGATGCCTCTTCGTTTCAAATTCTTGGAAATCCTAACTCCAGGCAAACTCACGACCAAGGAAGATGTCCTATAAATAGTCATAACTCTCCTCGACCGATTTAGTCAAAAATCTCTCGCCAAAACTACCTCTAGACGACACACTCGACGTTCCAATCTCGCCTCAGAAGCTGCAGTTCATCGCAAGTTTCCGACGCCGGTGAGCTGTCCCATGCCTTATCCTTTTGTGTTTCGACTTCTCTCGATCCCTACAACCGTTTTGACAAGGTCTTTTGATTCCTCTCCATCTACAGAGGCCATCCCGACCACGTTGTCTTCACCAGAGCACCCGGAGCACCGAGCTTCGCCGCTTCGTTTCATCACCGTTCGTCGTCCCCAATCATCACCGACTACACCACCGGACGAGCCACTCTCCACCGCATCTCCTAGACACCTCCACTGCCGCCCACGATCGCCGGAGCCGCCGCCACCACCACGCCACAGCCGCCCCAGTGTACGTGCGTTTCTCTGTAGGTTTCAGTTCGTTTCAGTATAAAAAACGTTTTCATTACGGATCGGCAGCCCTCTTCAAATCTAGCAGCAAACACCAGCCCAACCAACCAGAGAGCACCACTTGTCGCCGGCCGAAATTAGTTTTTTTTTCAGAAAAATTCATATTTCAGATTTCTGTAAGATTTTTCTTTTAGCGTATCTTTTAATCTAAGATCCGATTTAGTTGATTCTTTTTCCTACTAGTTCATAGAAATCCCCTCTATCCAGAGAACCAAAAGAAAAATATTTTTGAAAATTTTAAAATTTGAATTCAAACAGATCTAAATTCATACTTCGTTAGGCCGTAACTCGAGTTTCGTAACTCCGTTTTAGGTGATTCTTTTTGCGAATCGAAGCTCGTAACGTGTACTTTCTGTTAAACCCAAAGACACATATTTTTGCTACTATAAAAATTACGTTCTATACAGAAACTTTATTTGGATGTTTTGGAGTTTTTTGAAGTCTTGCATTTGTTTTCCTTTTGGATCTTTGCTTGTATGCTTATGTATGTTATTGCTTGCTTACGCTAGATCATCCGGAGTGCGAAGCTTGCTACTACGAATCTTTACAGTTCAACGAACGTCAGCAAGGTAAGTTCACACTTTGATCATAATTCTTTTATACCCAGTTTTTACTATGCATTAGTTTAACCCTCAAAGATTGCACGAATAGGATTGGGAACATGTGGATATGCTATGTAGTTCATGTGGTAGGAATCTATGACCTTTTGATCACCCCGGGAATATTCGATATATCATATATTGCTTAGCCATGCTCGTAGACGGGGATTGGTATGTGTGATTCATGCAAGTTGCGAGAGATAATAATTTTGGGACAACATAAGGTGGAAAATTTAATACACATCTGGGTGGATTGTTTGGGGCACCTGGAGTAACCAGTGCTTGCCCAAGGGGAATCCCGGAGTACCCGTGTGATTACCCTAGGTCCGCCACCCAGGCTCAAAGGGATCATAAGATATTTCATGCCTAGAAAATTTTGTGTGCAGCCACAAGCCATTATGGGCTCTGGCATAGTTGAGTAAGTTGTGACCTCTTTCCGTGGTAGACTAGCAGATGTAGGGGAAAGTAGGTGTACCGGTCTACCCAGGGTTAAGGGCAAACGCTTCTGAAAGGCTATGTCTCGATCTTTCGATCATGGAGGTGGTCGAGTCTTGTGGGGAAAAGTGCACAAACCTCTGCAGAGTGTACAAACTAATCATGATTAGCCGTGTCCCCGGTTATGGACAACTTGAGTATCTAGAAGTGAATTATTGGTTGATCTCATCACTCTATTTAATGAAATTATTGGGTTACTAATAACTTGGGAATTTTGGGATTGAGTTGGAGGAACCTTCTCAATAATGGCATTTTAATTGAGTAGTAAATAAAAATTTATTCCTTTGTTGTAGGGAAAAATTTGCTTTATGCAAAAATTAAACTTAGAGCCTCCACCAGCCAGATATGCATGTAGTGATAGATATTGTTGATTATTATTTTATGGTGTGAAATTGCCAGCATATTCCATGTGCTGACCTACACAGCTGCAACGTCTCATGTTGCAGACTTTTCTGACGAGGATTAAAGGTGCGATAGGTCGTTGTTCTGCACTCAGTTTGCCGTGGAGTTGGATGGACTCATTTACCTTCGATGCTTCCGCAGTTATTTTATTTTAGATGGCCTTTGGCCATATTATTGTAATAAATACTCTTTTGAGGATCTCGATGTAATAAAGTGTGTGATTGAACTCTGTTATAATTCCTCGAGTACTGTGTGTGTCAGCATACCGACCCAGGGATGACACTTAAGCACAGAGACTTCGATCCATTTGGTACGGGTCGCTACATTTATCTCCGAACTACTTTCAAAATAGTTCAGACACATACTGAATATACCGCCCCGCAACGTCCTATTCTCCTTCACGGAGTCGGCTAGCTGGGCTCACACATCTTTTAATTCTTCGCCCAATGCGGTGTTGGAATCCTGTAGCTCGTTTTTCTCGTCCCTGATCGTTTTCGGACGAAGAAAAAACTTACCTGCACATCTGTCAAATGTTGCTTTGTGGCTTTTCTAAGCCCATCTCGGGCAGCTCGGATGTATGCGTCAGCCGAGCTGAAGGCATTGAATGCCTCTTCCGAGAACTTGGGGTCTCGTAGGACAGCCCTGCAACGCCGATGATTCATGGTGCTCTCTACTTCTGAGTTGGTAACGGACATGTCTTCCGAACACTCGGCCGAAGTACAATCCGGCGTTGTCCCCATAGCGGCCCCCACCTCTCCGGTGGGATCTAAATCCCGGTTGTTGGGAGTGCGACCGGCCGAATCCCCGGACATAGTCCGGTGAACCTTTTTCCTGATACAGGACCAACATAACAATCACGGTTGGGTACGACCGCCAAAGCATACCTTTAAAACCATACCTCTTCGATGAAGGGCCAGCCTTGTCTTCGACAGCCTTCCTTTTCGAGGCCTTGTGAAAGTGCAACTATCCCTAGGTGGTTTTGGTAATTCATAACAAAATATAGCTCATTGAGCTAATGCTATTCCAAGACAAATATTTCAGGAAAGCTCAATGAATGGCATGGCATGGATGATGAAAGTGGATCCCTCAAAATATCAAGGACAAAGGATTGGCTCAAGCTCAAAAGATCAAGACTCTACATTTTACATTTTAGTGATCCAAGATCACATTGAGTCTATAGAAAAAGCCAATACTATCAAGGAGGGATGAGGTGTTGCTTAATGAGCCTTTTGCTTCATGTGCTTAGTGATATGCTCCAAAACCCTCCACTACTTTCTCACATCCACATATGACCTAAACCCAAAGTCAAACTCGGCCCTACCGATTATTTCTACCCGGCGCCACCGAGTTCAGATGTCTTAGCCACTGCCACATACCCTAGGCAAATCGGTCTCACCGATAGGGATCTCGGTCTCACCGAGATGGGATTGTAATATCTCTGTTTCCCTTCGTAATGTTTCGGTCTAACTGAAGTGAGCGATCGGTCCCAACGAGATTGCAATGTAAACTCTCGGTTTCCTTTTTGTAACTTTTCGGTCTTACCGAAAGTGCAAATCGGTCCCACCGAGTTTACCTGACCAACTCTTTGGTTAGCTAATTACCAAATTCGGTCTCACCGAGTTTGTGTAATCGGTCTCACCGAGATTATGTTATGCCCTAACCCTAACCATATCGGTCCTACCGAGTTGCATGTCAGTCCCACCGAAAACCCTAACGGTCACTAGGTTTACTAAATCGGTCCGACCAAGTTTGATGATTTGGTCCCACCGAGTTTGGTAAATTGTGTGTAACGGTTAGATTTTGTGTGGAGCCTATATATACCCCTCCACCTCCTCTTCATTCTTGGAGAGAGCCATCAGAACAAACCTACACTTCCAACTTACCAGTTCTGAGAGAGAACCACCTACTCATGTGTTGAGGCCAAGATATTCCATTCCAACCATATGAATCTTGATCTCTAGACTTCCCCAAGTTGCTTTCCACTCAAATATTTTTTCCACCAAATCCAAATCCTATGAGAGAGAGTTGAGTGTTGGGGAGACTATCATTTGAAGCACAAGAGCAAGGAGTTCATCATCAACACACCATTTGTTACTTCTTGGAGAGTGGTGTCTCCTAGATTGGCTAGGTGTCACTTGGGAGCCTCTGACAAGATTGTGGAGTTGAACCAAGGAGTTTGTAAGGGCAAGGAGATCGCCTACTTCGTGAATATCTACCGCTAGTGAGGCAAGTTATTCGTGGGCGATGGCCATGGTGGGATAGACAAGGTTGCTTCTTCATGGACCCTTCATGGGTGGAGCCCTCTGTGGACTCGCGCAACCATTACCCTTCGTGGGTTGAAGTCTCCATCAACGTGGAGGTACGATAGCACCACCTATCGGAACCACGACAAAAACATCCGTGTCTCCAATTGCGTTTGAATCCTCCAAACCCTTCCCTTTACATTCTTGCAAGTTGCATGCTTTATTTTCCGCTGCCTATATACTCTTTGCATGCTTGCTAGAATTGCGTGATGATTGCTTGAATTGTTCAAAGATAGCTAAAATCTGCCAAAGTCTAAAATTGGGAAAAGGCATAGCTTTTAATTGGTCAAGTAGTCTAATCACCCCCCTCTAGACATACTTCAAGGTCCTACAAGTGGTATCAGAGCTTTGTTCTCCATTTGCTTTGATTTCCATAGCTTTTGGTGGTCATAGCCTTGGTTTCACAACCTAGGAGAGTGTGGCGTCTAGCTAGGGAAATTATCACCGTAGAGGTCCTTACTTTGATGGCACTAATTTTGCTAGTTGGAGGCATAAGTTGAAAATGCATATTCTCGGACATAACCCCGCCGTTTGGGCTATTGTGTGTATTGGCTTGCAAGGTGAATTCTTTGATGAGAGAGAACTGAACCGTGAAGCTAGTGCGGAAGAGTTGAAGATGTTGCAATACAACGCTCAAGCTTGTGATATCCTCTTCAACGGATTGTGCCCCGAAGAATTCAACAAAATCAGTCGTCTTGAGAATGCAAAGGAAATTTGGGATACTTTGATTGATATGCATGAAGGTACCGACTCCGTCAAGGAATCCAAGTTGGATGTGCTCCAAAGTCAGTTTGACAAGTTCAAAATGAAGGATGGCGAAGGTGTCGCTGAAATGTACTCTAGGCTTCCTCTTATCACAAATGAGATTGCCGGCTTAGGAAGTGAAGAGATGACCGACAGATTCATCATCAAGAAGATCCTAAGAGCATTGGATGGAAAATATGATACCATGTGCACATTGATCCAAATGATGCCAAATTACAAAGATCTCAAGCCAACGGAAGTCATTGGATGAATTGTTGCTCATGAGATGTAACGCCCCCGATGCGGCTATATCTCCCACGTGTCGAGGCACGACTTAGAGGCATAACCGCATTGAAAGCAATGTCGCAAGTGAGGTAATCTTCACACAACCCATGTAATAACTAAGGGAAAAAGGTACATAGTTGGCTTACAGTGCCACTTCACACAAAGACATAAAGAAACATCCATCATTGAGTACACTCAAGGTCCGACTACGGAACCAAAATAAAAGAAGATACCCCAACTGCTACAGATCCCTGAATCGTCCCAACTGGGCACCACTCGATCATCGGAAAGGACACATAGTAACGACCACGCCTCGTCGAACTCCCACTTGAGCTCGGTTGAATCACCTGCACTGGCCTCATCGGAACCTGCAACTGTGTTTGGAAGTATCTGTGAGTCGCGGGGACTCAGCAATCTCTCACCCGCGAGATCAAGACTATTTAAGCTTATAGGAAGGACAGAGTAGTAAAGTGGAGCTGCAGCAAGCGACTAGCATATATGGTGGCTACATCGCAAAAGAGAGCGAGAAGAGGAGCAAAGCACGGTCATGAAACTAATAGCGATCAAGAAGTGATCCTGAACTACTTACGTCAGACATAACTCCAACACCGTGTTCACTTCCTGGACTCCGCCGAGAAGAGACCATCACGGTTACACACGCGTTGATGTGTATTTTATTTGAGGTCAACTTTGGGTTTTCTACAACCGACATTAACAAATTCCCATCTGCCTCATAACCATGGGCACGGCTTTGAAAGATATTACCTGCAGGGTGTCCCAACTTAGCCCATTATAAGCTCTCACGGTCAACGAAGGATATTCCTTCTACCAGGAAGACCCGATCAATCTCGGAATCCCGGACTACAAGACATTTCGACAGCAATAAAACAAGACCAGCAAAGCCACCCGACTGTGCCGACAAATCCCGATAGGAGCTGCACATATCTCGTTCTCAGGGCACACCGGATAGGTCAGCCTACGAGTAAAACCAGCCCTCGAGTTGCCCCGTGGTGGCCCCGCAGTCTGCCCGGTTCGGGCCAGCACTCGAAGGAGCACTGGTCCGGGGGGGTTAAAATAAAGATGACCCTCGGGCTCGCGAAAACCCGGGGGAAAAGGCTTAGGTGGCAAATGGTAAAACCAAAGTTGGGCCTTGCTGGACGAGTCTTATTCAAAGCGAACTGTCAAGGGGGTCCCATAAATCACCCAACCGTGTAAGGAACGCAAAATCAAGGAACATAACACCGGTATGAAGGAAACTAGGGTGGCAAGAGTGGAACAAAACACCAGGCATAAGGCCGAGCCTTCCACCCTTTACCAAGTATATAGATGTATTAATTATAGCAGATATATATTGTGATATCCCCAACAAGTAAACATGTTCCAATAAGGAACAACATCTCCATGTTCCAACAAGGAACAAACTTCACTTCACCGCAACTAGCAACGCTATAAGAGGGCTGAGCAAAGCGGTAACTTAGCCAATCAACGGTTTGCTAGAAAAGGATGGTTAGGGCTGACATGGCAATATGGGTGGCATGATATAGCAAGTGGTAGGCATCGCAGCATAGGCATAGCAAAAGAGCGAGCAACTAGCATAGCAAAGATAGAAGTGATTTCGAGGGTATGGTCATCTTGCTCGCAATGTTCTCGAGTTGTCGAAAGCTTGATCCTCGAAAGCGTTCTCAACAGGTTCCTCGTTCACGTACTCGTCTCCGACTCTACCCAAAGCAACAACACAAACAAAGGAACCACAATAAATCACGGTGCAATGCACAATCAACATGATGCAAAACATGGCATGATATGCATGATGGGATATGCAATGCTTATGTGCGCTCCGAAGGTAAATGATGAACCAGGCATCAACTTGGCAAACCAAGTATGCCACTGAAAGATGAGATGATTTGGTTGAAATCGATATAAAGATCACCGAATCGGATGCACGGTTTGGAAATGGCAAGCAAAACAAGAATGGCGCAAATCTGCCATTAACAGCATGATGCCACTTAGCAAGCAACAATTAATTAAGCTACTGCACCCAAACGTAACAACAAAGCACATGGCAGTGATCTACACATGATGCTCGACAAAAGATGAGCACTGAGCTACGGCTAGTTCACATCATAACGGGTTCAAACAAGCATGGCAAAAGTGCACAAATTATCAGGCTGGACATGGCAAAAACAGCATCAGGTTGCAATGTTCAGAGCAAGAAAACTACATGCTACAGGAACTTAAAATAGCAAAACAAGGCATGGCATGAATCTACTCAAAGCCTAGAACAAAAGTCCCTTACTGACCATAAGCCAAAAAGGACTAGAAAATATAGTAACACCCATGTCAATATTGAAAGTCTCGTTAACAGATTCAGCAACAAGACATGTCAAAAACTGATAACGAGAGGGCATGTTTACAAGCTCAATGCACTCACTACAGAGCCTCAAAAGATAAACTAAGAATACATACATCAATAAGACATGACATAGAAGACATACATGGCAAGAACAATAACATAGCATACATGGATCAACCACAACAAGCTAGGCAAAATTGAATAACATGTATACAATCTGACAGGAAACATTTGATAGCAAAAGTAGAGCTCGATTGACTCAAGCTATGGCATCCCATAATTGAAAACAAAGGCATGGATGGATAGATCAAGACATGTTTTACAAAACACCCTTACTGAAGTATCTCAAAATATGCATAGATCTCTCGGTATCATCAAGTTAACATGGCATCAAAATCAGCTAAAACAGGGCTGAAATCAGCAACAACAGGACACCTACTTTGCATGCTTGTGCTAGTCACCACATAGATCACAAAAATACATGGCATATACCCCTGGAAAGATGGCATGGCATATTTCAAAACACATGTAGGACTCAAATTCATAGAGTGCACACATTAATCATGGCAAAAATAACAAAAGTGCAAGTTCTGATAAAAATCAGCAACTAACATCACATAGCACTCTTCTAACAGCATTTCGGGCATCAATATGAGCTCAAATGAAAATGATGCAATGAGATGAAATGATCTACTCTTCGAGACGAACATTTTGACATATTATACGCGCAAAATGGATCTACGGATGCGAAGATATAGCACGTTGAAAATTGCACAAAATAATACTAGATGCAAATGACTTAGGAAAAAAAAGGAAGGGGGAGAAGAGAGTCAATGGTTGCACGGTTCCCGAGGCCGGATCGGATCGGGCCGGGCGGTGGAGGAGCTTCGCTTGGGGTTGGGGACGCCTTGGCGGCGATGGCGGCGCCAGCGGGCCTCGGCTCGAGCGCCTTGGGCGTGAGGTGGCGGGGCTGGGAAGCTGCATGGATGGCGGCGACCCGAGATGCGGGCGGCCGAGAGGGTCGGGGTGGTGGCCACGGCGAAGAGAGGCGGCGGCGGCCGGGAGGCGGCGGCCGAAGGGCGAAGCGTTAAGCTGGGCGCGGGCGGCGGCTGGCCGGCTCAAGGGCCGGGTGGAGGCGGAAGTGGGGACAAGCGCTGCCACGTGGCACGCCTTGGTTGGTCGGCGGCGGCGGGCGGACGCTGTCCTGCTCGCCGGACGTGTCCGGCGGCGCGGAGGCAAAATTTGCTAGGGTTTCGGGAGATGATCCGGATTTGGGGAGGTTTGCTTAAATAGGCATAGAGGAGCTAGGAGAGTCCAAATGAGGTGTAGTTTTACCACACGATCGTGATCGAACGACGGAGAGCATGGAAGTGACTTAGATGGGTTATTGGGCTGTTTTGGAGGGTGTTGGGCTGCAACTTAAAAGAGGCCTTTATGAGAGTGCGGTTAACCGTTGGAGTACCAAACGAGCTCCAAATGACCGAAACTTGACCGGTGGTCTACGGGTGGTATACCAAGGCCACTAGACAAACCTCGATCCATTTCGAGAAGGTTTAATACCCGCTTTACGTAAAAACGTAAAAGGGACCGCGGGGAGATAGGAGTGCCGGATTGCAAAACGGACAACGGAAAAATGCTCGAATCATGAGACTAACACGTATGCAAATGCGATGCACATGATGACATAATAAAAAAAATGCATGACATGGACAAAATGCAAAAAGGAGAAAACCCAACCACGGAGGGAATATCATAACACAATGCCGAAAATGGCAAGAGTTGGAGTTACAAATATGGAAAGTTACTTCCGGGGTGTTACAACACTCCACCACCACAAGAGGATCTCGTCCCGAGATCTAGGACTGAAAGAACTCCGGATACTCAGAACGGAGGTGATCCTCGCGCTCCCAGGTAGCTTCTCGGTCGGAATGGTGTGACCACTTCACTTTCAGGAATTTGATTGACTTGTTGCGAGTCTTGCGCTCGGTTTCTTCAAGAATAGCAACGGGTGCTCATGATAAGAGAGATCTTCTTGAAGGTCAATCTCTTGAAGTTGATAGTGCGTTCAGAGTCTTGAAGCACTTGCGAAGCTGTGACACGTGAAACACATCGCACGCTTGCAAAGTTGGATGGAAGCTCAAGTTGATAGGCGAGATCGCCTCTTTTCCCAATGATCTTGAAAGGACCCACGATCTAGGGGCAAGCTTCCCTTTGATACCGGGCGGACGAGTGCCTTTCATTGGAGAGACGCGAGGTAGACATGGTCTCCAATTTCAAAAGCCACATCACGGTGCTTATCATCATAATAGCTCTTCCGGCGCGATTATGCGGCTTTGAGATTCTCACGAATGACTTGGCACATTTCTTACGCTTCGTGATCAAGTCATTGCCAAGAAGTTGGCGTTCACTGTCTCGCACCAATTGAGAGGAGTACGGCACTTTCGCCATAGAGAATTTCGAATGGGGCTTTGCCGAACTCGCTTGGAAGCTGTTGTTGTAAGAGAACTCGGCATATGGAAGACAATCTTCCCACTTCATACCGAAGAAATGACACAAGCCCCGAGCATATCTTCAAGGATTTGATTTACTCGCTCGACTTGGCCACTTGTTTGAGGATGGAAAGCTGTCTGCTGAAACAAATGTTGGTGCCCATGGCCTTTCAAAAGAATCCCGAACTTGGAGGTAAAGATGCTGCCACGGTCAGAAGAGATCACTTGAGGAATGCCGTGCAAGGAGACAATTCGAGGTGTATAGCTCGCCAACCGAGCTGCTGTGATGGATTCTTTGATAGGAAGAAAATGAGCCACTTTAGTAAGCTTGTCAATGACAACGAAGATAGCATCATTTCCACGCTTGGACTTTGGAAAGCCACCACGAAGTCCATTTCAATATGATCAAACTTCCATTCAGGAATAGCAAGAGGTTGGAGGAGACCAGCTGGTCTTTGGTGTTCTGCTTTCACTCTTCCGCAGACATCACATTCATTCACGAATTGAGCAATTTCTCGCTTCATTCGAGTCCACCAATATGACTGCTTGAGGTCATGGTACATCTTCGTACTTCCGGATGAATGGATAGAAGCGAATTGTGAGCCTCGCTCATAATGACTTTTCTCGAGATCACCCTTAGGAACCACAATCCGTCCTCAAAGAACAGAGTGTCTTTGTCATCAACGTGGAAGCACTTGTACTTGGAAATGCCCTTGTCGATACCACGCTTCACCTTCTTCACCATGGTATCCGAAGTTGAGCCTCACGAATCTGATCTTCCAAAGTAGGAGAGACTATGAGGTTGGCAAGAAAGCCTTGAGGAACAACTTGAAGATTCAGCTTATGGAAAGATTCACAGAGATCCGCTGAAAGGGCTTGAGGATTAGATTGCGATAAGCCTTCCTGCTCAAAGCATCTGCAATGACATTGGCTTTGCCGAGTATATTCAATACTTGGGTTGTACTCTTGAATCATTTCGACCCATCGAGTCTGCCCGAGGTTGAGGTTGGGTTGAGTGAAGATGTACTTGAGACTCTTGTGATCGGTGAAAATGTCCACTTTCCTTCCCAACAAGAGATGTCTCCACGTTATCAATGCATGGACAATCGCCGCCAACTCAAGATCGTGAGTGGGGTAGTTCTTCTCGTTGGGATTCAATGGCGAGAGGTATAAGCCACAACTCTCTTATCTTGCATTAACACAGACCGAGACCTTGAAGAGAAGCATCACAGAAAACTTCAAATGGCTTGGATTCATCAGAGGAGTCGTCGACAGAGCTGTGACGAGTTTCTCTTTGAGGGTATTGAAAGCAACGTCACACTCGGGAGACCAGACATACTTCACATGCTTCTGGAGGAGGTTGGAAAGAGGCTTTGCAATCTTGGAGAAGTTCTCAACGAATCTTCGGCAATAGCTTGCAAGACCAAGAAAGCTGCGGAGCTGCTTGACATTCTGAGGAGGTTCCCAATTCACAATTGCGGACACCTTCTCGGGATTAACAGCGATGCCCTTTGGCGGAGATGATATGACCAAGATAAAGCACTTCATCAAGCCAAAATTCACATTTGGAGAACTTAGCATAGAATTGATACTCTCGAGCTTGTCTAGCACCAATCGCAAATGTTTGGCATGATCCTTCTTATTCTTGGAGAAGACCAAAATATCATCAAGATAGACCAAGACGAATTCATTGGTGTAGGGTTGAAAATGAAGTTCATCATCCGGGAGAAAGTTGGAGGAGCATTGACAAGGCGAAAGACATGACAAGATATTCATAAGAACCAAAGCTTGTTCGAATGCTGTCTTGGGAATATCTTGTTCACGAATGCGAATCTGATGATACCCCATACGAAGGTCAAGCTTGGAGAACATTGTAGCACCTTTGAGTTGCTCGAAAAGCTCATTGATGTTGGGAAGTGGATACTTGTTCTTGATTGTCTTCTTATTCAATGGACGGTAATCGACGCAAAGTCTGTCCGTGCCATCCTTCTTCCGGACAAAAGAACACCACAACCCCAAGGAGATGAACTCGGTCCGATCAGACCAGACGCTCTTGTTCATCGAGCTGCTTCTTCAATTCCTTCAGCTCTTCAGGTCCAAGCTTGTATGGACGCTTGCAAACGGGTTCGATGCGGGCTCAAGATCGATAACGAACTCCATCGGCCGATGAGGAGGCATACCGGAAGCTCTTCCGAAAGACATCTTGGTACTCACAAACGATCGAATCGAGAGATGGCATTCAGTTCGCCCTTCTCATTGAGAGAAAACAACCGAATAGTTTCATCACGAAGCGGCATAGATGATCACATCATTAGAAGAGTGAGTCAATTGAATTTCCCGCAGCACAATCAAGCTGAGCTTTGTGCCGATAAAGCCATCCATTCCGAGAATAAGATCAATATCCGAGTCACCGAGAACAACTGGTTTAGACAGAAATCTATAATCGCCCATCTTGATACCGACATTCGGAACCACCAAGCTAGAACTCATATGCTTGCCGGAGAAACAATTGCTAGAGGTTTAACCAAGAATTCAAGTGAAATCATGCTTGGCAAAAACGGTCTCGACATGAAACAATGCGATGCACCAAGATCAAATAAGACTTTTGCAGAATATCATTAACAAGAAGATTACCCATGATCACATCAAGAATCCTCCGCTTGAGCTGCATTCATCATATTGACCTTTGCAAACTTGGGATTATGCTTGACCTTTGCATTGCTGGAAGATTTCACAGGAGGAGGAGGCGGAAGGCGCCTCTGGTTGAAGCACTTGTTAGATAGTGACCCTTCTCACGACACTTGTTACAAGTGACCTCGAGAGCGGACGGTGGTAAGGAGCACTTGACCTTGGAGCTTGAGAATTAGACTTGTTACGATAGCTTGGGTTGGGTGGGTGGGAAGATCCACGGCCACCTGAGTTCTTCTGCTGGTAAGGCTGACGGAACGGAGGAGGGGGCAGGTAAAACTTCTGCTGCTTAGCTGCCACTTGAGAGGACGAAGAGGACTGAACTGCATCTCTGATTCTCTTCTTAGAAGCCTCACATTTGAGCTGGGCAGCTTCTTGCTTCAGAGACATGTTGTAGAAATCATCATACTTATCTGGCTCAAACAGCACAAGAGGTAATTGCAGATCTTCTCTCAGACCACCTCTGAATTGGTAGATCATACTCCTTTCATCAGGTACGTCTTGCTTAGCAAAACGAGCGAGCTTCTGGAACTGGATATTGTATTGATAGACAGACATGTTGCCTTGCTTGAGATTGCGGAACTCCTCACGCTTGCTCTCAACAACACTTTTCGAATGTGATGAGCTCAAATCACGGCGGAACTCATCCTGTAATGACACGACCTCCTCTGGAATCTTTGTATTCTGGTACCACTCAGCAGCTTGATCCTTGAGTTGAAACGATGCAAACTTGACAAAGTCCTCAGTCCGACATTGCTACAGATCAAAGTGCTTGCAGATGTCCACTAACCAATCGTCAGCGTCTGTGGCCTCAACACAGAAACTGAAAGACTTCGGCTGATTAGCGATGAACTGACTGAGAGTAGCAAAGTGTGGCTGATTGTTGCCTTGACCTTGATTTCCTTGATTGCCTTGCCCCTGAGTACGTTCTTGCAAGAGCTGCAAAATCATCGAGCATTGGCATTGGTGGCTGCCATGATAGCTTGCCAGCCTCCGGAGGCGGAGGTGGAGGTGGAGGTGGAGGATTCGGTGATCCCTATCATTGCGATCCGGATTGAGCGCGTTGGCGGAGCCATCTCAAGAGGGTGACATCCGTTAGTCCTTTGATAGACAAATAGATAAGTAGAATCAACGGATAGAAATTGCAACATATAGTCTTCACAATAAACATTCGAACAAGAATGAACGAATGAATTCCAAAGTTAATCATCACACGTCCATTAAGGTGAGAAGCCACTTAGATAAAGATATGGAAACAACATCTATCTTAGAAACAATTCGAATATCACAACTGAAAACAAAAGATTGGCTTCTAGAATGAGCCGGAACAAACACATGATAGAGATTTCGCCCAAAGTGTTCGTGGTGGGGCCCACACGGACACGACGTATAGCGGACGTCACGAATGACAAACAAGACGTCCCCGAATCAGCATAGCCAAGGATTCTTTAAGACGTCTCGCGACCATCAGAATCGACCGTGAATGGGCGGACCACTAGACGTTGAACCCCAATCTCAAATCATACATCCGCCGGAAAGAATATCCCGTAAGCTACTAGAATTCCCACCTATAAACTCCCGAAACTTTCGGTTATGCAATCTGGTGTTGGGGATACAGGGACACAAAATATATCACCCAAACTAACAATACCTAGATCCATTTGTATCCATCCGTCAACACATAACCAAGAAATCCTCGAAATCGTGTACCTCGACCTTGAAAAACATCCGTTATACAAGTCATGGCAATACTCCCTTTTCGCCACAAGATTGGGCTATCAGGTTATCTCACCAACAACTGCACAAAAGAGATTTCGATGTCGGCAAAACTCGGTATTCCAGAATCGCAACGATAAAATTGTGACGACAACACCTCGGAGCTCAACTCCCGGGACACCGCCACAACCCCTAAATGTCGAGGCACCAAGAACAATGTTCTCGTCACAAAACCATCGAACGATTCCAAGATACCCACGTGATCCTAAATTTCTTTTTAGTGAAATTTGAGAAGAGAAGAGTCAAAACTCTACGTCGGGATACCTCACCGAGCGACGAAGGGACCGAGGAGTAAAAGAATCCTACTCTCCGATATATATAATCCTAAGACTCAAAACATTTTCCATTCTAGACTCAACAACGCCGACAAACAATCAAGTAGAGGGCTCCTAAGTCGGGAAGGCTCGATTACCAACATAACGCCCGATGCGGCTATATCTCCCACGTGTCGAGGCACGACTTAGAGGCATAACCGCATTGAAAGCAATGTCGCAAGTGAGGTAATCTTCACACAACCCATGTAATAATTAAGGAAAAAGGTACATAGTTGGCTTACGATCGCCACTTCACACAATAAATAAAGAAACATCCATCATTGAGTACACTCAAGGTCCGACTACGGAACCAAAATAAAAGAAGATACCCCAAATGCTACACAGATCCCGAATCGTCCCAACTGGGCACCACTATCGATCATCGTGAAAGGACACATAGTAACGACCACGTTCCTCGTCGAACTCCCACTTGAGCTCGGTTGAATCACCTGCACCGCCTCATCGGAACCTGCAACTGTGTTTGAAGTATCGTGAGTCACGGGACTCAGCAATCTCTCACCCATGAGATCAAGACTATTTAAGCTTATAGGAAGGACAGAGTAGTAAAGTGGAGCTGCAGCAAGCGACTAGCATATATGGTGGCTACATCGCAAAAGAGAGCGAGAAGAGGAGCAAAGCACGGTCATGAAACTAATAGCGATCAAGAAGTGATCCTGAACTACTTACGTCGACATAACTCCAACACCGTGTTCACTTCCGGACTCGCGAGAAGAGACCATCACGGTTACACACGCGTTGATGTGTATTTTATTTGAGGTCAACTTTGGGTTTTCTACAACCGACATTAACAAATTCCCATCTGCCTCATAACCGCGGGCACGGCTTTCAAAGATATTACCTGCAGGGTGTCCCAACTTAGCCCATTATAAGCTCTCACGGTCAACGAAGGATATTCCTTCTACGGGAAGACCCGATCAATCTCGAATCCCGGACTACAAGACATTTCGACAGAATAAAACAAGACCAGCAAAGCCACCCGATTGTGCCGACAAATCCCGATAGGAGCTGTACATATCTCGTTCTCGTGGCACACCGGATAGGTCAGCCCACGAGTAAAACCAGCCCTCGAGTTGCCCGTGGTGGCCCCGCATCTGCCTAGTTCGGGCCAGCACTCAAGGAGCACTGGTCCGGGGTTAAAATAAAGATGACCCTCGGGCTCGCGAAAACCGGGGAAAAGGCTTAGGTGGCAAATGGTAAAACCAACGTTGGGCCTTTTTGGACGAGTCTTATTCAAAGCGAACTGTCAAGGGGTCCCATAAATCACCCAACCGTAAGGAACGCAAAATCAAGGAACATAACACCGTATGACGGAAACTAGGGTGGCAAGAGTGGAACAAAACACTGCATAAGGCCGAGCCTTCCACCCTTTACCAAGTATATAGATGTATTAATTATAGCAGATATATATTGTGATATCCCCAACAAGTAAACATGTTCCAATAAGGAACAACATCTCCATGTTCCAACAAGGAACAAACTTCAGCTTCACCTGCAACTAGCAACGCTATAAGAGGGCTGAGCAAAGCGGTAACTTAGCCAATCAACGGTTTGCTAGAAAAAGGATGGTTAGGGGCTGACATGGCAATATGGGTGGCATGATATAGCAAGTGGTAGGCATCGCAGCATAGGCATAGCAAAAGAGCGAGCAACTAGCATAGCAAAGATAGAAGTGATTTCGAGGGTATGGTCATCTTGCCTGCAATGTTCTCAGAGTTGTCGAAAGCTTGATCCTCGAAAGCGTTCTCAACAGGTTCCTCGTTCACGTACTCGTCTCCCGACTCTACCCAAAGCAACAACACAAACAAAGGAACCACAATAAATCACGGTGCAATGCACAATCAACATGATGCAAAACATGGCATGATATGCATGATGGGATATGCAATGCTTATGTGCGCTCCGGAAGGTAAATGATGAACCAGGCATCAACTTGGCAAACCAAGTATGCCACTGGAAAGATGAGATGATTTCGGTTGAAATCGATATAAAGATCACCGGAATCGGATGCACGGTTTGGAAATGGCAAGCAAAACAAGAATGGCGCAAATCTGCCATTAACAGTATGATGCCACTTAGCAAGCAACAATTAATTAAGCTACTGCACCCAAACGTAACAACAAAGCACATGGCAGTGATCTACACATGATGCTCGACAAAAGATGAGCACTGAGCTACGGCTAGTTCACATCATAACGGGTTCAAACAAGCATGGCAAAAGTGCACAAATTATCAGGCTGGACATGGCAAAAACAGCATCAGGTTGCAATGTTCAGAGCAAGAAAACTACATGCTACAGGAACTTAAAATAGCAAAACAAGGCATGGCATGAATCTACTCAAAGCCTAGAACAAAATTCCCTTACTGACCATAAGCCAAAAAGGACTAGAAAATATAGTAACACCCATGTCAATATTGAAAGTCTCGTTAACAGATTCAGCAACAAGACATGTCAAAAACTGATAACGAGAGGGCATGTTTACAAGCTCAATGCACTCACTACAGAGCCTCAAAAGATAAACTAAGCATACATATATCAAGAAGACATGACATAGAAGACATACATGGCAAGAACAATAACATAGCATACATGGATCAACCACAACAAGCTAGGCAAAATTGAATAACATGTATACAATCTGCCAGGAAACATTTGATAGCAAAAGTAGAGCTCGATTGACTCAAGCTATGGCATCCCATAATTGCAAACAAAGGCATGTATGGATAGAGCAAGACATGTTTTACAAAACACCATTACTGAAGTATCTCAAAATATGCATAGATCTCTCGGTATCATCAAGTTAACATGGCATCAAAATCAGTTAAAACAGGGCTGAAATCAGCAACAACAGGACACCTACTTTGCATGCTTGTGCTAGTCACCACATAGATCACAAAAATACATGGCATATACCCCTGGAAAGATGGCATGGCATATTTCAAAACACATGTAGGACTCAAATTCATAGAGTGCACACATTAATCATGGCAAAAATAACAAAAGTGCAAGTTCTGATAAAAATCAGCAACTAACATCACATAGCACTCTTCTAACAGCATTTCGGGCATCAAGATGAGCTCAAATGAAAATGATGCAATGAGATGAAATGATCTACTCTTCGAGACGAACATTTTGACATATTATACGCACAAAATGGTTCTAGGGATGCGAAGATATAGCACGTTGAAAATTGCACAAAATAATACTAGATGCAAATGACTTAGGAAAAAAAAGGAAGGGGGAGAAGAGAGTCAACGGTTGCACGGTTCCCGAGGCCAGATCGGATCGGGCCGGGCGGTGGAGGAGCTCGCCGGGGTTGGGGACGCCGGCTGAGGGGGGCGCGCGGCGGTCGGCGTCGGCGCGGCGGCGGGGCGGGCCTCGGCTCGGCCATGGCCATGGCATGGAGTGGCGGGCGGGAGAAGCCATGGGCCGGCGACCGATGTGAGATGCGGCGGGGAGTCCGGGCGGTGGCCGGCGAAGAGAGGCGGCGGCGGGCCGGAGGCGGGGAAAGCGCGGCGGGCGGGCGGGGCGCGGGCGGCGGTGGCCGGGTGTGTGCAATGGCGGAGGCGGCGGTGGGGACCGGCGCTGCCACGTGGCACGCCTGGTTGGTCGGCGGCGGCGGGCGGATTTGTCCTGCTCGCCGGACGTGTCCGCGGCGCGAGGCAAAATTTGCTAGGGTTTCGGGAGATGATCCGGATTTGGGGAGGTTTGCTTAAATAGGCATAGAGGAGCTAGGAGAGTCCAAATGAGGTGTAGTTTTCGCCACACGATCGTGATCGAACGACGGAGAGCATGGAAGTGACTTAGATGGGTTATTGGGCTGTTTTGGAGGGGTGTTGGGCTGCAACTTAAAAGAGGCCTTTGCGAGAGTGCGGTTAACCGTTGGAGTACCAAACGAGCTCCAAATGACCCGAAACTTGACCGGTGGTCTACGGGTGGTATACTAAGGCCACTAGACAAACCTCGATCCATTTCGAGAAGGTTTAATACCCGCACACGGAAAAACGTAAAAGGGACCGCCGGGGGAGATAGGAGTGCGGGATTGCAAAACGGACAACGGGAAAAATGCTCGGAATCATGAGACGAACACGTATGCAAATGCGATGCACATGATGACATAATAAAAAAATGCATGACATTGACAAAATGCAAAAAGGAGAAAACCCAACCACGGAGGGAATATCATAACACAATGCCGAAAATGGCAAGAGTTGGAGTTACAAATATGGAAAGTTACTTCCGGGGTGTTACATGAGATGTCACTCAAGGATAAGGAGGAACTTCACAACAAGTCAAGTGGTGCTTACAAAGCCTCATGTGAAGCCCCCACATCATCAAGTGAGAAACAAACATTCAATGAAGAATTGAGCTTAATGGTGAAGAACTTCAACAAATTCTACAAGAGTAGAAGCAAAGAAAGAAGCTCCAAGTCAAGGTCCTACAATGACAAAATATCTTCTAGTCGAGAGCGCAATTTGCTACAATTGTTGGAGACCCGGACACTATTCCAATGAGTGTACGACACCCTACAAAAGAAGACAAGATTCTCCCAAGAGAAGAAGTAGAAGAGAAGAATCACCACCAAGAGAGAGAAGGATTAGAGATGATCGTTATGAACGAAGACCCTCACGGAGAAGCAAGGATTCGGAAAGGAAGGGCAAGTCATCAAAGAGCTACACAAAACGAAGACATCAAGCTCATGTTGGTGAATGGGTATCCGACTCCGACTCCGACAATCACTCCGAGAGAAGCTATCACTCCGACTCCGAATACACTCAAGATGAAGGTGTTGCCATTTTAGCACTTGTGTCAACCAACTCCTACGACATATTTGAATCACCAAATGAAGGAATTGGAAGATGCTTCATGGCCAAAGGTCCTAAGGTAACACACCCCGAGTATGTTGATTTTAATAGTGATGAAGATGACTTGTCAGGTGATGATGATTTACTTGTTGACAACTCTAGTGATGAATACTATGATGAAACGTCAATTAATCATGCTAATCAAGATGAAACGAATGACAATGATAAGGAGAAGATTGAGCGGCTAACTAAAGAACTAAACACTCTTAAGTTAGCTCATGAAACTATCTTCGAAGATCATCGAGAACTTTTAAGGGCTCATGAGAAGTTACGCTTTGAAAAGCTCAATCTTGAGCAAGAGCATGAGTTCCTAAAAGCGATAAATGATGATCTCCGTAAGAAAAGTTCTTCTTACATTGCCAAGCGTTTACTCTTATCTACTTACATGCCTCAAGTCAAGTCTAGTAACAAGAACAAAAAGGATTCTTCTTCTAGTAGTAACAATAACAATGCTAAATCCAATATTGTTGCTTCTAGTAGTTCTCTTGATTCCACTAATGATCTCTTAGCCAAGTTACACTTGAGCAAGAAAACAGCTTATTGAAGGGAATTATAGAGAAAGGTGTATACAAGAGCCTTGCCGGGAGTAAGCAATTTGAGGAAATTGTACGCAAGCAAGGAAGGCACCGGAAGAATCAAGGTGTTGGTTTTGAACGAAAGTTCAATGCCAATGGAGTTGAGTGGGAAGAACATCAATACCCCAAGACGAAGTTTGTTCCTCAACAAGAGAAGTATGATCCTACTTCCTTCAAGGGAACACAAGCACAAGATGATCTTCCACCACAAGACCACAAGAACAAAGGCAAGGACAAGCTTTAAGAGGAGATTGATGCATTTGAAGAAGCACCTAAGGCCTTGGTCAAGTGGGTTCCCAAGACTACGTCAAGTTCTACTTCATCAAGGACAACTACTACACCAAGGATTCCCATCAAGATGATGTGGATCCTGAAGAACAAGAACTAGAGAGTTCTTGAGGGTGACTCCGCCAACATTTTCACTCATATCATTATGGCAAGGACAAGTGCAATCAACTTCCATATCTTGCACTAGTTCGAGGAGTCACAAACCCTCATGTTGGTAAGGCAAGGGACTAGGTAACCTAATGTTTTCATGGACATCATTTTGTGTGTGCATCACTCTATGTCTGTGGATATTCTTGTTTGTTCCTTGTGGGACTAACCCGTGTAGGTATTGAAAGTGCAACTCACTCCAAAGGATTGCTCCAAAAGATCTACATCAACATTGAGCATCCACATCTTCAACACCTACATGAAGTCATCAACGACAACCCAAGGTTAGTTTATCCCTCTAAGGGGGGATCTCACATCTAGGGGGAGCTTAACTCTAAGAATTGAGTCAAAGCAACTCTAATGATGTGAACACATAAATGCTTTATGTAAAAGTGGTAACCCACTTGAGCTTAAGCGATGAGTATGACATATGATCAAATGTTCTCATTTGACTCCTAAGTCAATATACTCATATATAGATGACCTAGTCATCGCAAATTGTTTGATAGATGCTAGAATTGGTTGTGCATGCTTTGTCACATATTTCACTTGTCATTTTATTGTGTGAGCATGTTGGTTGCATATTTTTACTCATTCGAGGACATCCACTTGTTGTTTGATTGATTGATTGG
Organism: Aegilops longissima; assembly: GCA_021605205.1. Taxonomy (NCBI): domain Eukaryota; kingdom Viridiplantae; phylum Streptophyta; class Magnoliopsida; order Poales; family Poaceae; genus Aegilops; species Aegilops longissima. Next base: position 403,294,023 of record CM038679.1, on the reverse strand, counting down.
TTTCTTTTTCTTTTGCCAAGTGGATGGACAAGAATGCCTAAGAACCTTCTCTAGCTATCTATGCTTTTCTCGCTCAAACTCTATTCATGCTACATCACAAAATTTGATCAAGTCAGATTCGAACCACTCTGTGTGAGGAGCACTAGGAGTCCCCGATTCGTCATAGACTTAAACTTCCAAAACTTCTTTGTGATTTTCGGTCTGATCGATTCCTCCATTTCGGTCATACCGAGATTACTAAGTCGATCTAGGTTTTCAATCTCGGTGCAACCGATTTTAACTTTTCGGTCACACCGAGTTGCTGTAATTGTTAACAGTTATGCATCTTGGTGCCACCGAGTTGTTCAACTCGGTCACACCGACAGTGTCGGGCTATATATATCACACGGGCAAATTTTGGAAAATTTTCTCCGAAACTCCTCGCCCGCGCATAGCTCGCTCTGCCTACTTGGTCTACGGATCGTCGACTTCGTCGCCAGCCGCCTCCTGTCGCTGGTCTCCGCCGCCGTCAACGGAATTCTCCTCCGCCGTTGCCACCGTAGCGGTTTCACCGCCGAACTAGGGTATGAACTTGATCACTGTGCTATCCTCATCCGATTCAGCACATTGTATTCGTAATGCATCTTGCCACGATTGAAACACTTCTATCCAGTCAAAACAATCCTTAGAATAGGTATGATTCGAAAATTTAGGGTTAGGTTTCCGCCGAAACCATCTCGGACCCACCGAGTTGAAAAACTCGGTCCCACCGATTTGGCTAACGCCATTGCACTAGTAAGTCTCGGTCTGACCGAGAATTACAAATCGGTGTGACCGATTTCAGAACTTTGTGAAACCCTAGCAGTCTCGGTGCCACCAAACTGTGACTCGGTCGACCGAGTTCACTAGTTTAGGTTCCAAACTGCTTGGTATCACCGAGTTTGAAAATCGGTAGATCCGAAATGCTTTCTGTGGAAACTAAAACTAAGTTTTTGGGATCATTCTTTTGCAAAAATCTCTGCATTTTGTGATGCTCATCCACTCTACCTCATCTATAACTATTCACAGGGTCAACAGTCAATCAGTGCAGCATGTCAGACCAAAGTGACAGCCAGAACAAGTCAGAGGAGCAGATTCACATGAGTGAGGGCACTAGTCCCTCAAGCGGCTCAGATGAGGGCAGCAGAAGCACTCCCAGCAATTTGCCCAAGGCTGCCACAAGGACAAGGAAGAAGAAGACCTCAGAGTCTGAGGATGAAGATTATGTGGCAGCTGAGGATGAGGCCAGTTCCAAGAAGAAAGTGCTTAAGAAAGAGTACAGCTCAACAGCAGTTAAGCCTGGAATGAAGATCAAAAGGCCAGCAGGTACACAACCTATGTCCAAAGCCAGAGTCTCCACTCAAGCTTCTTTGGAATCCCAACCAAAAGAACCTGATGCTGCTGAAGGAAAGAAAAGGAAGGAAAGGGTCAAGAAGACCATGGCCAGAGTGATTGGGAAGCCATCTATGATGGAGGAAGAGGAAGAAGAAGAGGTTGCTGAGCCTGCACCCAAGGCACAAAAGCTGATGGGTGATGCCATAAAGTCAGGGGCTGCAACTTCAAAGCCCAAAGCTGCCCCCAAGCCCAAGAGTGCACCAAAGAGAAATACTAGAAGTATACCAGCAACTGAGAAGAACAAGGCTCCAATGCCTGAGGTTGATGCCGAGGAAGAAGAAGAAGGGCAGGTCCAAAGGAAGCTCAAACCCAAGATCCCAGACCACAATGATGCTCATCCTGTGGCTGAGAACATGAAGATCAGGAGAGATCAAGGGTTGAGGCTATGGAGAGAGTCAGATCCATATGCCATCAGGAGAAGGACTGCCGTGGATTACAGGTTCCACACCAAGGAACAACAGGACTTCTATGAGACTATCTTGTTGGATAAGAAGCCCATAGTTTGTGATATGAGGTGGGTCGACTGGACCTACATTCAGGAGAATGAAGAACACTATCCTGGAGTATATGACAGCTTCAGTGCTTGTGGAGTTGCAGATTTTGTTGGGCAGAAGCTCACAAATTGGAACGACGAGCTCATTATGCAATTCTACTCTACATCACATTTCTATCCAGATGGCAGGATAGTGTGGATGTCTGAAGGAACGCGATATCAGTCAACCATAGAGGAATGGGCAAGTCTGATCAATGCCCCAAAGGAAGATGAAGATGACCTGGACATTTATGCCAAGAAGAAGATGGTTCACAACTCAAGGTCACACATGTACAAGGAAATCCCAGATGATGCATTTGAGTCCTTCAAGTTTGGATCAGTTCATTATCTTCTGTCAGGGCTGCCTACAATCAACTGGATCCTAAGGCACTCTTTTGCCCAAATCAGGTGACCACAACATGATAAGAGGGCATGCAATCAATTTGCTTCACGTTTTTGATGTGCCTCAAAAATTCAAAGTCATGAGCCTCATAGTTGAAACTATCAAGAGGACTGCAGCAGATCAGAAGAGGAGCTGTGGATATGCCCCACAGATTCAGGAGTTGATAAACTCAAAGATGGGCACAGGAAAGTATCTGTTGGATAAGGAACACATGGTTCTCTATCCTGACTTTGAGGACAATCAAGTTGTCATGACTGAAAATGAACCAACATCAGTGCAAGCGCAAGAAAAGAAGGAGAAAGCAAGGAAAGAGAAGGCTGCCAAGATGCCAACTCAAGCAGAGGCATCTGAATACTTTCTGAAGAACAAGCAGGAGCAGCTTGGTTACTTGATAGCATCAACTCTGCGGATTGAGAAGGGGTTGGCCACCCTAACTCGAAACCAGGAGAGCCTGGAAAGAATCATGGAACAAAAATTCTATGATCTTGATGTCAAAGTAATCGAGATTCGATCGGTGTGGAGCAGCTACAGGATGACATGCAGGAGAGGAAGGGCAGGACAACGAATGATGCATTTGCAGAGTGCCACGAGCTCGAGAGATCAGCTGCAGAGCCAGTTCAAGACACTGTGGTCACTTCATTCGGCTCCAGCCACAGCTCCAAGACCACCAGCTCCAAAGACCAACTCCTTCAGCTCCTTCTACATCGATCAAGCCTTCGTTCTTGGAGTTCTCCGGACACCACCACCACCAGAAGACCAAGCCTGAGAGACGATATAGTCCTATGCATTTTCTAGGAACTTTTTGGTAACTTGTTGCCAAAGGGGGAGAAAAACGTATAGATCATAGGCTTCGAGAGAGAGAGAGAGAGAGAGATTTGCTTTTGTTCTCTCTTGTATTTTTGGTTGAACTTTATTTGCTTTTGATTGGTTGAGATACTATGCAATTACCTGTGAGACATTGATGATCATGTGTTTGATCATAAGCTACACTTATGCTCATTATGATATTATCTTATTTATCCTTATATGATCATTCACTTTGCTTGGTGATGAGTGCATGTATTCAATCTTTGTTATTTTGAGCGCTCCACCAAGATGTATGTGACATGGAAGAGTAACCCATGAGCCTAATTCCTTGTGCATTTGCAGTCCAAAGCAAATATTTCTATGCACAAATTTAGGGGGAGCTCTTGCTTATCACATACTTCTCAAAGCGACGATGTTTTTCAAATTTTATTATCATTTGTCGAAGCTTTGATCTATATGTTGTCATCAATTACCAAAAAGGGGGAGATTGAAAGTGCAACTATCCCTAGGTGGTTTTGGTAATTCATAACAACATATAGGTCATTGAGCTAATGCTATTCCAAGACAAATATTTCAGGAAAGCTCAATGAATGGCATGGCATGGATGATGAAAGTGGATCCCTCAAAATATCAAGGACAAAGGATTGGCTCAAGCTCAAAAGCTCAAGACTCTACATTTTACATTTTAGTGATCCAAGATCACATTGAGTCTATAGGAAAAGCCAATACTATCAAGGAGGGATGAGGTGTTGCTTAATGAGCCTTTTGCTTCATGTGCTTAGTGATATGCTCCAAAACCCTCCACTACTTTCTCACATCCACATATAACCTAAACCCAAAGTCAAACTCGGCCCTACCGATTCTTTCTACACGGCGCCACCGAGTTCAGATGTCTTAGCCACTACCACAAACCCTAGGCAAATCGGTCTCACCGATAGGGATCTAGGTCTCACCGAGATGGGATTGTAATCTCTCTGTTTCCCTTCGTAACGTTTCGGTCTAACCAAAGTGAGCGATCGGTCCCACCGAGATTGCAATGTAAACTCTCTGTTTCCTTTTTGTAACTTTTCGGTCTTACCAAAAGAGCAAATCGGTCCCACCGAGTTTACCTGACCAACTCTCTGGTTAGCTAATTACCAAATTCGGTCTCACCGAGTTTGTGTAATTGGTCTCACCGAGATTACGTTATGCCCTAACCCTAACCATATCGGTCCTACCGAGTTGCATGTCGGCCCCACGAAAACCCTAACGGTCACTAGGTTTACTAAATCGGTCCGACCGAGTTTGATGATTCGGTCCCACCGAGTTTGGTAAATTGTGTGTAACAGTTAGATTTTGTGTGGAGGCTATATATACCCTCCACCTCCTCTTCATTCGTGGAGAGAGCCATCGAACAAACCTACACTTCCAACTTACCAGCTTCGAGAGAGAACCACCTACTCATGTGTTGAGGCCAAGATATTCCATTCCAACCATATGAATCTTGATCTCTAGCCTTCCCAAGTTGCTTTCCACTCAAATCTTCTTTCCACCAGATCCAAATCCTATGAGAGAGAGTTGAGTGTTGGGGAGACTATCATTTGAAGCACAAGAGCAAGGAGTTCATCATCAACACACCATTTGTTACTTCTTGGAGAGTGGTGTCTCCTAGATTGGCTAGGTGTCACTTGGGAGCCTCAGACAAGATTGTGGAGTTGAACCAAGGAGTTTGTAAGGAAAGGAGATCGCCTACTTCGTGAAGATCTACCGCTAGTGAGGCAAGTCCTTCGTGGGCGACGGCCATGGTGGGATAGACAAGGTTGCTTCTTCGTGGACCCTTCGTGGGTGGAGCCCTCCGTGGACTCGCGCAACCGTTACCCTTCATGGGTTGAAGTCTCCATCAACGTGGAGGTACGATAGCACCACCTATCGGAACCACGACAAAAACATCCGTGTCTCCAATTGCGTTTGAATCCTCCAAACCCTTCCCTTTACATTCTTGCAAGTTGCATGCTTTATTTTCCGCTGCCTATATACTCTTTGCATGCTTGCTAGAATTGCGTGATGATTGCTTGAATTGTTCAAAGATAGCTAAAATCTGCCAAAGTCTAAAATTGGGAAAAGGCATAGCTTTTAATTGGTCAAGTAGTCTAATCACCCCCCCTCTAGACATACTTCAAGGTCCTACACCTTGCTCGGCGCGGGAGCCGCTTTTCTTGGAGTCATCCCCGGCGTAGCATGACGCGCCGGACGCCTCCCCTTTGAAGCATGAGATAGTGCGGTGGGTGAGGCAGTGCGAGGAAACTCTTTCGAGGGGGGTTTCTCCTGATTACTTATGTGGGAAGCTGGAAGGAGACCAGGATAATCGGCGATGATGGCCACTTCTGTGCCGTCGTAGCTCGCCTGGTAAAGCACCCCTTCCGCGAGTACCATGAATATATCCGGGTCCTCTTCGAACCCAGGATCAAGCTCCCGGTTGTGGCTCTCCGGCTATGGGGCGGGGCTATTAAGCCCCTCGGTTACCTTCCGCCAGTGCTGTTTCAAAATAAGACGGATTGGGGATTCGTTAAAAATGGCCATGAGAGTGGAGTGAATAAAAGCAAAGGGGTTGGGACTTACCCAGCTGGGAGGGTTGTACATGGAGTACCCCCTCTATGCGACTGATGCGGAGAAATTCTTCTTCCTCCCCTTTAAACAGCTCGACCAGTATCTTGGCTAGAGCGGCAGGAGAGTCCGGACCTTTCCGACCATAACGGGAGGCGTCGTCCTCCCCATTGTAGTGCCACATTAGGAGCCCTCTGTATTGAAGTGGTTGAACCCCTCGCACTATGGAGGTCGCCATTACCTCTACTATTGTAAAGCCGGACTAGGCAAGCATCCTTATCTTGCCTAGGAGCTACCGAACCTCCGCACTATCCTCTTCTTCAAGACTTTGGGGGCGCCATATGTGGCGTTTCCTCAACGGAACACTTGCAAATTCTGGGAGACCCTTTCGAACAGGGCCGGGAAGCGCGACGTCCTCAATATAGACCCATTCGGAAGGCCATTCTTCAGATGCCTTCCTTGGTGTGTCGAACAGATATCCAGTATCGGCGATGTGCCATACTTCGGCTCCGCCCACTTCAAATATTGACCCCTCATGGTTGCGCGGGACAAGACAGAACAACTTCCTCCGCAGCTCAAAATGGGCCTCAATGCCAAGGAATAATTCGCATAAAGCGACATAACCCGCAATGTGTAGAATGGAGGCGGGGGTGAAGTTGTGCAGCTGGAGGCCTTAGTATTCCAGCAACCCTCGGAGGAACGGATGGATTGGAAATCCGACGCCTCTTATCAGATAGGGGACGAAACACACTCGATCCATTAGTCCCACCATTAAAGGGACTAATGGAGCGAGTGTGTTTCACCATTAAAGGGACTAATGGAGCGAGTGTGCTTCAGGGATTGGGGAAGTTCTTTGCTTTAGTCTCACCATTAAAGGAGGTCAGCCCCGCTCGTACAGGGACCAGATCTACAGGGGGAAGAAATTCCTGCGTTTGGAGCTTCGCTAATTAACTGTGGGATACGGAGCACCTCTCCCACTCACCTTTCTCTGGGCCGGAACGGGAGGAGGAGCTGGGAATGCTAACCATGTTGGAATGGTTTCTCCTAGCAGTCTCCGGACATTTTTCGCTATGTGGTGCCGAACGGGTCTAAGATCCAATCTCTTTAAATAGGCGCTTTTCCTTGCATGGACGGGGCGATATTTGCAAAAATACCCTGACCTTTCACATGCGCTCGACACGTGGGAGACAAAGTTATTTAACGCGCAGAAGCCGAGGGGAGCGACATTGATCAACGGCCGAATACATTACTTGGAGGTCATCGGAGGAGGAACCCGCCTTGCAATGCCGAAGACAATTTGTGTGCCGAATGAAAGTGCTAGTTATCGACTAGAGGGGGGGGGGTGAATAGGCGATTTTTATGAAATTCTTCAAAACATGATAGTTTCGAAGACAAACAAGAGAAATGAACCTATTGATATGCAGCGGAAGGTAGACTACACAAAGCAAGCCATAGCCAAGTATTCAATGAAGTGATAGCACGAAGACTAGTAGCAGGTAGGTAGTAAAGATCAGGATGGAAGATAGTATGAAGCCAAACAATGATAGTAGTCACATAGTGAAGTCAAACAGGTAGTGTAGGCAGGCAATGACTTCACGAAGACAAACATTAAGTAAAGAAAGGGAGAGGATAGAACCAGTCACTTGTTGAGGACACCGGATTTGTTGGACCAGTTCCAATTGCTGTGACAACTATACGTCTGGTTAGGGAGGCTGAGATTCAACTCAGAAGACCAGGTCTTCACCTTATTCCCCTTGAGCTAAGGACACCCAGTCCTCGCCCAATTACTCTGGTAAGTCTTCAAGGTAGACTTCCAAACCTTCACAGACTTCGTTCACCGGCAATCCACAATGACTCTTGGATGCTCAGAATGCGAGGCCTAACCGGCTGGAGGTTTCTTCAGGTCACGCGGACAGAAAGACTTCAGTGATGCCTAACACTCTTTGGCTCTGGGTGTTTGGGCTTTGAACTCGCAAGGATTTCTCTCTCTCAAAAGCTTCGGAGGTGGGTTGCTCTCAAACGACAAACGTCGTGCACTAACTCTGAGCAGCCACCAATTTATGGTGTAGGGGGTTGGCTATTTATAGCCACTAGGCAACCTGACCTGATTTGTCCGAAATGACCCTGGGTCACTAAGGAACTGACACGTGTTCCAACGGTCAGATTTCAAACACACGCGGTAGCTTGACTTGGGCTACAAGTAAAGCTGACTCATCCAGCTCTGGATAAGATTTTCTCTCATTGTCTTCGCTCGAAGACATAGGATTTGGTTGAGCATCACTTCAGTCACTCGGACTTTGTTCGCTGGGACCCCACTTAACAGTACGATGGTTCCTATGACTCAAGAAAGAAGAAAAAGGAAACAACGAAACAACTAAGTCTTCGCACTCCATAGTCTTCACGCGATGTCTTCTCTTGTCATAGTCTTCAATGTGAATATCTTCACATACCACCATTGTCTTCAATGCCTTCATACATTTTTAGGGGTCATCTCCGGTAGGTAAACCGAATCAATGAGGGACTACTACCTGTGTTATCCTGCAATTCTCACAAACACATTAGTCCCACAACCAGGTTTGTCGTCAATACTCCAAAACCAACTAGGGGTGGCACTAGATGCACTTACAATCTCCCCCTTTTTGGTGATTGATGACAAACTGGTTGAAGTTTTCAACAGGGATAAAAGTATGTGAAAATGTAAAGGATTTAGGTATTGTCTTCATATGTAGCAAAAGGCTCCCCCTAAAGATGAGGCCGAGCAGTTCGATCTTCTGTGCCCTAACTTGGTGACGGAGGACACCTACGGCGGCGGAGAAGACAATGTCTGCGGCCGGCGTGAAGACGGCGTCGGTGAGCTCACGGTAGCTAAGCGCTTCGTCGCCGGCGTCATCGAGAGCTAGCGGTGGCGCTAGGGTTTGTCGAGGTGGAGAGGTGGAAGAAAGATTTTGACCGTGATTGGATGTGCATTTATAGGGAAAGGGACGACACAACGCATTATCACGGTGCCTGGCGGTTCACATCTGAGGGACACGTGGCGAACATGCAACACATTGGGAGTTGTCCCACGTTCCCACGCCCGCCTGGACTGTCGGATGGTCGTTCCGGCTTCTCCGGGTTTCAGGCAATAAGAATTGAGCATTTAAAACAGATTTAATGTTTGTCTTTGTATCTTCTACTGACAAGGACGCAGAGAAGACATTCGATAGTTTCAACAAAATTCATATGATTTGGATAGATAGAGTTTGAGGTAGAAAGCATAGAGAGGTTAGGGTCCGATCACATTCACTTAGTTCAAAAGATTCAAACGAGAAGACATAGCTATAAGTGAATGTTGTAGAGGACAGAACACTGATATATGTATATATCAGAATACAACCAAATCAACATAGTGAAGATAATCATGAAGACATGTTGAAATTGAAGACAAACCAAATGCGAAGACATAGCAAATGTAACGCCATGAGCAAAACACTTCATATAGAATAATTTGGTGGTGGTGTTACCCACCGTATAGGAAGTATTAGACCCAAACACGGCGCACAATTATCGTGGCGCTCCGAAGTCAAATTCCACGTTAATGTATTCACACTTAGAGTGTAAGTCTTCATTGATTGAAGATATACTTTACTTCGTATGTTGCACATCTAAGTCATCAACATGCATAAGTGTTAGGATGTGTGCCTGATCACAGGACATTTGAGGATTCCAAGATATTTAGCTCACACCGCAATTTGCAAAACCTTTTCTCATCCAAGGGCTTTGTGAAGATATCTGCCAGTTGCTCTTCAGTGTTGACGTGTATGATATTAATATCTTCCTTCATGACATGATCTCTGAGAAAGTGATGACGAATTTCAATGTGCTTTGTCTTCGAGTGCTGAACTGGGTTATTGGAAATCTTGATGGCGCTTTCATTGTCGCAGTAGAATGGTACTTGTTTCAGATGGATGCCATAGTCCTTGAGTGTTTGCTTCATCCATAGAAGCCGGCGCAAGAAGATCCAAAGAACAATGTATTGATTCAGCAAAGGAGAGTGATACAGTTACGCTTCTTTGAAGACCAACGGACAAGTGATCGTCCCGAGAAAGTGACATGTGCCCGATGTAGACTTGCGATCCACCTTGTCACCAAGCATAATCAGCATCCGAGAATCCAACTAGATCAAACTCTGAGCCCTTTGGATACCATAATCCTAATGTTGGGGTGTAAGCCAAATATCGAAGAATTCGCTTCACAGCTAAGTCATGCGATTCCTTTGGTGCCGCTTGGAATCGAGCACACATGCAAACAAAGCATAATATCTGGCCTAGATGCACATAAATAAAGTAAAGAACCAATCATGGAGCGGTATACCTTTTGATCGAACTCTTTACCATTGGCGTCAGGACCCAGATGACTCTTGGTTGGCATTGGCGTCGTGTAACCTTTGCAGTCTTACATTCCAAGCTTCTTCAGGCAATCTTTGAGGTATTTCTCTTGAGATATGAAGATGCCATTGCTTTGCTGACGAATTTGAAGACCAAGGAAGAACTTCAGCTCACCCATCATGGACATCTGATATTGCTCTTGCATCATGTGTCCAAATTCATCACTGTATTTTTGGTTGGTGTAGCCGAAGATAATTTCATCCATGTATATTTGGCACACAAACAGTTCACCATCATATGTCTTCGTGAAGAGTGTGGGATCCAGGGAACCAGGTTTGAAGCCTTTGCTCTTCAGGAAGTCTTTGAGTGTGTCGTACCTAGCGCGAGGGGCTTGTTTGAGGCCATACAGAGCCTTGTTTATCTTGTACACCATATCAGGATGTTTTGGATCTTCAAAGCCATGAGGTTGTGCAACATACACTTCTTCTTCAATCTTCCCGTTAAGAAATGCACTCTTCACATCCATTTGATACAGTAGGATGTTGTGATGATTTGCATAGGCTAGCAATATGCGAATAGCTTCAAGCCTAGCCACATGAGCAAATGTTTCATCAAAATCAATCCCTTCAACTTGAGTGTATCCTTGAGCAATGAGACGAGCCTTGTTTCTGACAACTTGACCATGCTCATCTTGTTTGTTGCGATATATCCATTTTGTGCCTATTATGTTGTGCTTGCGGGGGTCAGGACGCTTGACAAGTACCCAGACATTGTTCAGCTTGAACTGTTGAAGCTCTTCTTGCATAGCTTGAATCCATTCAGGTTCCATGAAGGCTTCAACAACTTTCTTGGGTTCATATATTGAGACAAAAGCAAAGTGCCCACAGAAATTTGCTAGCTGTGTTGCTCTTGTGGACCAGGCGCATTGATGCTATCAATTATCTTCTTAATCTGTACTTCATTTGCAACACGACACTACAAAAAAAAGACACATCCGTGACATTTTGGGCCGAACGAATTTTTTTTCTGTCATACATATGACACTTCTATGACGATAATTGTGACAAAACCCGGTATCATCATAGATGTGGTGGGCTCCTACTTCTATGACAAAAATCATGATAGAAAATGGGCTTTTCATCTGGGCGGGCGGAGACGCAGCTGCATGACATTCTTTGGGCCGTCCATGACGGAAAAACCATGGTAGAAGCGAGGGCGAGGAAAATTTGGCGACTTCCTGTTACGGTGGGAGGTCGGGGCGAAGCGATGCGCTGCTTTCTCTCGTACACGTCTGCTGCGTGTGTGCGGCGTTGGCTCTAACAAAACCCGAAGCGAGGCGTTGGGCTCTAATCGAACCCAGCGATTGCACTGCAGCTACACGTTATCGAACCCAAGCGATCGATCGATGGTGTTAATCGAACTGATCGGCGATTCTTCGCTCTCGCCGCTAATCAAGCCGATCGATGCTGCCTGGATGAGCAAAGGGTGGCGTTGCGGGGTGGATGAACATGGCGGTGGCATTGCCTCTGGATGAACAGGACCCCGTGGTGTGGTGGAGGGCTGGATGAATAGTAGACGTTGGAGGGGTGCCCGTGGAGGCGTGGATGAACAGGACCCCGTGGTGTGGAGGGCTGGATGAACAGTAGACGGTGGAGGGGTGCCCGTGGAGGGGTGGTTGAACAGGACCCCATGGTGTGTAGGGCTGGATGAACAGTAGACGGTGGTGGGGTGGTTGAACAATAGCCGGTGGAGTAGCGCGCGGTGGAGGCTGGATGAACAGGACCCCGTGGAGGCTGCAGGAGGTCGACGGTGGAGATGAACAGTATCCCGTGGAGTCCCGTTTTGCGGTAAGCCACACCCCTCCCGATGAACAGGACCCCATTTCGACCGTAGCGCTCCAACACAAGTCCGTTTCGTCCGTTTTGCGGTACGCCACACCCCTCCTGATCAACAGGACCTCCGTTTCGACCGTAGGAGGTCCGTTTCCTCCGTTTTGTGGTACGCCAGACCCCTCCCGATGAACAGGATCCCGTTTCGAACATGGCCGATCGAACACAAGGCCGTTTCCTCCGTTATGCGGTACGCCAGGCTTCGTTTCCATCGGCTGTTCCGTCCAAGCCCTCCCGATGAACACGACCACGCATTCCGTTCCGACCCAGCCGGTTGGCTCCCACGCGTTCCATTGCCTCCCGATGAACACGACGCATTCCGTTGCCTCCCCATGAACACGACGCATTCCGTTGCCTCCCCATGAACACGATGACAACGCTGTTTCTCCGTTCCGACCCAGCCATGTCAATGAGCCCTTGCCGTATGTATGCGCGAGTAGGCGTTCGAGACCCCGCCCGTATGTACACATACGTGGCCGTATTTTCTTTCTTGCACCCTGGCCGCTGTACGTACGTGTACATGCTACGTGTGCGCCTCTACATCCACCAGTATATATGTACGTACACGTTCATGACCAGAATGACAACGCTACGTACGCTTTGACCAGGTGGGTCCCGACTGTCAGGCACTTGCCTGCGAAGATGTAGCTGGTGGGTCCCAGCAGTCAGGGGGGCGAATCGTTTTGTTTTTTTGCCCGGACGCACTTCCTTGCATGTGAAGGTGTAGCTGGTGGGTCCCAGCAGTCAGGGGGGAAACGTTTTTTCGCGAAATATGGTGGCCATCCGGTGGGTCCCCGCTGTCAGGTGGGGGAATAATTATTTTGCATGTATTAAGGAGGCACTTCCTTGCTGCGGCCGTGGACCCAGCTGTCAGCCTCTCCACATACAGTCCACGTCCGATGGAACCCGTTCCTTGACCATGTTGACCACGCCGCGCCGAGAGCACCAGGGCGGTGGACGACGGCGAGGCCTAGGAAGGGACGACGCGGAGGCGGGAAGACGCGGCGATGGATGCCCACGCCAGAGGAGTACGAGGTTCACTAGTTATTTGTGGTGTGAGGTTGCCGCCGCTGCAGAATAACGGGGGTGTGGGTGAGTAGAGGATGGCCCGCCACGGTGGGAGTAGTAGAGGCGGTGAGGCCTCACGCGATCGCAGCCGCCACGGGAGGCAGGAGCACGAGGCACGACCGCAGCCTTTGGTTTGGTAATTTGGAGCAAGAAGACCAGAGGTTGAAGAAGCACTACAGCCGTTGGATGGACATTGTACGGTCCTTTGGAGCTAGAATCGTGCATATTGACTAAGTTGACAAAGCCCTCGTCCCGTCAACTTAGTAGGCCCACAAGTCAGCTTGCCACTATCTTGGGTCCCAGCTAACAGGGGAGTATTCTTTTTTGTGCGTAATAAGGAGGCACTTCCTTGCGTGCGAAGATATAGCTGGTGGGTCCGAGCTGTCAGCAGCGGTAACGTTTTTTTCGCGACATACGGAGGCCCTTTCGGTGGGTCCCTGATGTCAGGTGGAGGAATCATTATTTTGTGCATAATAAGGAGGCATTTCCTTGCGTGCGGCCGTGGACCCAGCTGTCGGCTCTCCACGCATCTGATCCACTTCAGATGCATGTTGGTTGTTGACCACGTTGACCAGGCCGCCGAGAGCACCAGGCGATGGGACGACGAAGAGGCCTAGGAAGGGAACGACACGGAGGCGGGGAAGACTCGCAGTTGTTTCCCACGCTGGAGGGAGTACGCGTCTGCACGAGGGTTTATCGTTCGTCTGCTGTCCCGGAGAATAACAGCAGGTGTGGGTGAGTAGAGGATGGCTAGGCCAGCGATGGGAGTACTGGGGCGGTGAGGCTGCTTGGCAAGACAGCCGGTCATTTGGGAGGAGGGAGCGAGCAGTCCGTCGGCGCTTGTTTGAGCGGTCGAGCAGAAGAACAAAGATTGAAGAAGACGACGGCCGCGTTGGATGGACATCCAACACCTTTGCCAGTGCATCAACCTTTTTAGGAAAGGCTCAAATCTGTGGAAAACAGCATATAGCCCATCTGCCATTATTTCTAATAATTTTCAGCCCATTTGCTAATTCTTAAGGTTTTTTTTTGGAGCCCATATTCTTTTTGTCAGCATTACAGCCCATATTGTGGCCACGGTTAAAAAATTATACGAAATTTTGCATATTTCGGTGCGGTCCAAACTGTTTTTAATCCCGAAATTTCGACTCATATTCAAACTGATTTTAAAAATAAATGTATATCAATATAAAATCCAACAAATTCTCCACGCATAAAAATTAATGTAATTTAAAATCTTGAAATGAAAAAAGATATTTGAAACTAATTATCGGTTTGATGTGTTTTAAAAATGTACAACCTATTTCTCATTACTGATGGGCCATTTTCTCGGCGAGCCGAGTGAAAGCTCTCCTCGTCTTGAAAGATTTGCAGCCCAACAGGCCTGACAAAGCGACTTACTTGGCAAATCACAAAAAAACTGGGCTATGGCCGTGGACCCAGCTGTCAGCCTCTCCACGTACAGTACTCTTCCGATGGAAGTCGTTCCTTGACCACGTTGACCACGCCGCGCGGAGAGCACCTCAGCGGTGGACGATGGCGAGGCCTAGGAAGGGGACGACGCGGAGCCGGGGAAGACGCGACAGTGGAAGCCGCGCGAAGAGGAGTACGAGGGTTCACCTCTTCAGCTGCGGTGTGAGGCTGTCGTCGCCGCAGAATAACAGGGGGCGGTGAGGCAGGAGCATGCGGCACAGCCGGCCATGGGAGGCAGGAGCATGCGGCACGACCGGTGCTGCTTTGGGCGGCTGGAGCAAGAAGATCAGAGGTTGAAGAAGCACTACGGCCATTCGATGGACATCGTACGGTCACTGGAGCTAAAATCGTTCATATTGACTAAGTTGACAAAGCCCTCCGTCCCCGTCAACTTAGTTGGCCCACAAGTCATCCTCCCACTATGGTGGGTCCCTGCTAGCAGGGGGTATTCATTTTTTGTGCGTAATAAGGAGGCACTTCCTTGCGTGCAAAGATATAGCTGGTGGGTCCGACATGTCAGCGGGGGGAACGTTTTTTTCGCGAAATACAAAGGCCCTTCCGATGGGTCCCAGCTGTCAGGTGGAGGAATCATTATTTTGCGCGTGCAGTCCACGGCCGATGGATGTCGTTCATTGACCAAGTTGACCAGGCCACGTCGAGAGCACCATGGCGGTGGACGACGACGAGGTCTAGGAAGGGAACGACATGGAGCCGGGGAAGACTTGGCAATGGTTGCCCACGTGGTGGGGAGTACGAGGGTTTACTGGTCCGGCTGCCGTCACCGGAAAATAACAGGAGGTGTGGGTGAGTAGAGGAATGGCTTGGCCAGCAATGAAGTAGGGTGGAGCGGTGCGGCCTGTGCGGCAAAGACAATGGCCACACGGAGGCGGAGCGAGCAGTCCCACCGAGCTGGTTTGGGCGGTTTGGAGTAAGAAGATCGAGATATTGAAGAAGCAGACGACCTTTGGATTAACATCCAACAGTCCTTTGCTGCTAGAATCGTTAGTGGACTAAGTTGACAAAGCCAAAGTACACGTCAACCTAGTAGACCCACAAGTCAGCCTCCAAATCTGTCCCAAACAGCATACAGCCAGAAATTTCTAGCCAGATTCAAATTAATTTTAAATCTAAATATACCTTAATTTAAATTTCAGCCGGATTTGGGTTCCGCAGACCCTTAAGGTTCGAACTGCAGGGAGTGCGCGGAGATCCAACCTCCACCGTCTCGCACCTCGCTGAATCGCAGGACCTAAACTACTAGCAAGAACAACGCAAGAGACGCAAGATTTATACTAGTTAAGGCCACCGTTGTGGTGTAATACCCTACTCTAGTTTGTGGTGTGGTGGATTGCCTCAGGGGCTGATGAAGAACAGTACAGGAAGAACAGCCTCGCGAGGGTCTGTTCTTGGTGGAAGCGATGAACTGCTAAGTGGTGTCCCGTCGCTCTAGCTTGAGGATCGGGTCTCTATCTCTCTCTCTGGATTCCAAAATGCCAGCCCGGGGAGAGGCTCTACTATGGTGGCTAGCTCTACTTATATAGGCGAAGGCCTGGGCCTCTTCCCAAATATTGAGCGGAAGGGTGCCAACAATTGGCCATTTTGAAGGGGAAGTGGGTACACTTATCGACTAAAGTTGGTCCTCGCCGCCAAAGGCTCGTGATGACGCTTTGCTTGGGCTCCACGATGACTCCCTTCCAGCCGTTGGGGCTGGTCTTGGTCTTGTTGCACCAAACGGATGCCTTTGCTTGATGCCCTCGCCGCGCTTGCTCCCTTTGCACCAAAGAGGAAAGGAGGGCGCCATGGGCTGGCGCCGATCGGGCGGCCTTGGTCGTCATGGCTTGCGCCACGGCACCTCGTGAGGTACCCTGCCTTGAACTCTCCGCCTCCTCGCGAGCCAACTGACGAGGCCGTGCCCGAGGAAGCTCCTTGTCGTCCTCATGAGGCTTGGCCCCTCGCGAGGTCTTGAGCTTGTGTTGATGAAGATGGCCCGCCTGGGCCTCCTTTGAGCCACGCCCGCAGGCGCAGCGAGCAAGTCTGGGACCCCGTTCCTGAAGCGCCGACAAGAGCCCCGGGGCCATGGTGCGCCCGAACTTGGCCGCAGAGAGGCGAAGGGCAAGTGCGGCGTCGTCAGGCTCCTAACAGCCTGCGGCCTTGGGCGCCGCGTGGCGGTTGATTGGACGTGGGCGCTGCTCCCCACGACGCCTTGGTAACCGCCCGGATTCGACAGGTCCCTGCATGCAGAGTCGGGCATGATGGCTGGTGATCGTGGAGGCCGACGGTTGGCCTCCGCCGGCTATAAGTACGGAACGGCGTGCGCCATTTCAGTCTATCCTTCTGCTTCTCCTCTTCCTTGTCTCATCTGGCTGCCATGGCTCCGATCCGCCGGTTCTCCAGGGAAGAGAAGGGAAAGGCTCCTCAAGAGGACCCTGACCCGCTCCCCCCAAAGAAGCGGCTTGCTCTCTGGTGCCAGGGCAGGAGCGCGCGCGAGGAGGCGCCCGTGCCCTGGTGTGTGTGGCCGCCACCAGGGTTTCCTCTTCCCTTGTACGCGCGAATTGGTGGCCCTGAAGGAGGTGACGCAGGGCGCCACGAGCGGCGCCGCCGGCGACGCCGGCGGGTCACGAAGGTGTGCGTCTTCCCCCCTGGAGTCCACGCCGAGGGCTCCTGCCGGGAGTTCGTGCTTCACGTCGCCGCGCCTCCCAAGTCTTGGATTCGTCTTCCTTCTTTCTTCGCCTCCGTCGTCCGGCAGGGGAGCCTCGACTCGGCTGCGAAGACGCCGCTGCGGGCCCTCGAGACCGGGCAGAGGTCGCATGGTTGCCCAGGTGAGGTCTTCATGACTCGAGGCTGGGACAAGGTCGCCCGGGTCTGCAGGACGAGGGGCGCCCTCACGATCCACCTGGAGTACGACGGTGCTTCGGTGATGTCCTTCAAGCTCTTCGACGCGGAGGGTCGTCGGCTGGAGTGCTGCCCCAGGAGAGGCGGTCGGGGCCCTGCTGTGGTGAGACGGAGGCCGACCGACCACTCCCTTGGCAGCTTCTCAGGCGACGAAGGCGCCGGAGGATCCAGTGACTCCGTCGAGCTCCTCGCAACGCCGGAGACGAGCGACGACAACTACGAGCCCCCGAGCCTGCGCGCTCCGGAGGGCGAGGCGGAGCTTGTCAGTCGTCGCCGCCCCTGATCTGGATGGGGTTGGCTCGGACCAGGTGGCCCACTGTTGATGATGGCGTCTGCCGTGGTGGTCCCTCGTAGATAGGACTCCTTAGGATTCGCGTCTTTTGTTCCTGCGAGGAGCCAGGAATGTACCCCTCAAGGGGTTTGTAAGATATTTGTAACCGTTTGTGTAAGTGCATCTAGTGCCCTTAGTGATTTTGGTGTATTGAAGACTTATAGGTTAAGTAACTAATGCGTTTGTGAGTGTACACAGGTCTATAAGTCTATGAGGAGTTTGATATTTACAGAGAAAGTCGACCCTAAAATTGAAGTTCTTCAACTCAAGACTTTGATATTTCAAGACTTTTCAAGACTTTGAAAGTGAAGAAATTGGTGTGATCGAAGACTTGGTATTCGCTGAGGAACATGAAGCGTGAAGACTTTTGTTTTCGTAGTTTCATTTTCTCTTTCTTGAGTCATAGGAAACACCGTCATCGTTAAAGGGGGTCGAGGAAATACTAAGGAAAAATTTCCATGTGATGCTCAACTCAAAATCCTACACCTACCAATTCCTTGAGTGAAGCCTTTGAAATCTCATACGATTCAAGTCAATTTCTTGATGTGAGAGACGAAGCTCTTCTGGTCACTGAGGAATTTGTTCTGACTGAGGAGTTAGGAATTCGCCAGTGCGAATTGCCTACACAATGAGGAACATGATAGCCCTGAGGAATTTGATATTCCAATTTCCGACCGTTGCTGCGCTGTTCGCCAGCTGTCCCCAAAATATCTCCACCTAACGGTCATATCATTGAAGGACATTTATGTCTTATCATGTCGGGCTGCTCCCTAGGCTATAAATAGCCGCCCCCTACAACCACTAGTTGGTTGGCTGCTCGAGAGAACTTGACACTTGTTATTTGAGAGGAACCCATCCTCCGAGGACTTTAGCGAAAATCATCAAGTGAGGAAAACCCAAAAGTGAGGAAAACCCAAAACCAAACCCCAACAAACCCAAAGTGATTGAGCATCATGAAGAAATTGATCCAGCGTGGATCCGACGCTTTTACCTTTGAAGACTGTGCTTCTTCCAGACGGTTAGGCGTCACGGTCTAGAGCATCCAAGAGGAATTGTGGATCGCCGAGTGACCAAGTATGTGAAGGTTTGGAAGTCGCTCAAGACTTACCACGAGTGATTGGGACGAGGTCTGCGTGACCCTAGTTCAAGGAGAATACGGTGAGGACTTGGTGTCTGAGCTGCGTGCTCGGTGATCGGGTGTCCGGACTGCGTGTCCTCGAGTTTAAATACTCGGCCGCTCCAACCAGACGTATAACCGAGACAGCAGTTGGAACTGGTCTACCAAATCATTGTCTTCACCAACCTACTGGTTCTATTTCCTCAACCTTTTCATTTCCTCATTCTTCGTGTTGAGTGTTTGTCATATCTGTGTTTGAAGACTTTGGTCAAGACTTTCTCAATTTCCTCGTTCAATTTCTTCACTGTTTGTCTTCATCTTGTGTTATCCTGTGATTACGCTTTTTGTACTGTGATTGTCTTCATCTCATCATGATGACTATGCCATGAATCTGCTATGCTTACTTCGAGTACTTATTCCGCTGCATGTATTTCTTCGCTAAGGAATTTCCTCACCAACAAATTCCTCGGTGAAGAATTTGTAAAATTCTCTAAAATCGCTTATTCACCCCCTCTAGTCGATATAACGACTTTCAATTGGTATCGAGCAAGGTACTCCCTTGTTACGTGTAATTTTGGTTTAACCACCGGAGTTTTAGTTATGTCGACCGCAGGTATGATCAAGGTCTCAGAGGTGTCCTACCTTGATGGGACGGACTACCCTCTTGGAAGAACAAAATGCGAATGCATCTTGAAGCAATTGACAACGATCTACGGTATGTTGTGACAAAAGGTGTTTCCTCGGTCACACCCTCTCGAATGATGCTGATGTGAAGAGATTCAAGCAACTCGATTCTCAAGCGAAGAATATCACATGTGGCCATCCGAGCAAAGGTCAATATGGAAGAGTGAGTGCTTTGGAATCGCTAAACTCATCTGGGACAGGCTGTCCAAAGTAAATGAAGGTGTTTCAACTCAGCGTGACTCTCGAGTTGATGTTCTTCGGAATCTCTTCAACCGCTTCAAAAGACTCGACAACGAAAATGTTCAACAAACCTTCGATCGCCTCACTGACATCTCAAATGAGCTTCAAGCACTGGGTGCCACTGACATCACCGACCATGAGGTGGTGAAGAAATTGCTAAGATCGCTTGATTCCTCATTTGACACTCTGGCACTGATGATACAAGAACGAGCTGACTACAAGTCTCTTGATCCTGCCGATATCCTCGAAGGCTAAATACTCACGAGTTCCGACTTTGTCAAAAGAGAGATCTATATGGTTACGCTATGGAAAACACGTGCCTCAAGGCCAAGGCTGAATCTGAATCGAGAGTGAAGACTCGGTAGTAGCCTTGGAGATCTCAAGAATTTGGCGAGAGCTAGCACCGCCGTGAAGAAATTCCAGAAATTCACAAGGCGTGGTCGTTTTGGAAAATCCTCAAGAAGCGGTGATTCCTCATCTAGTGACTATAAGCGAAGACTTTGCCACAAATGCAAGAAACCTGGTCACTATATCCAAGATTGTCCTCAGTGGGAAAAGGAATTAAGAAAGAAGAAAGACAAGGATTACAGTTCTGATGACTTGAAGAAGAAGAAGAAATCATCCAAATCTTCATCATAAAAATCCTCAAAGCCTTCTTCTCACAAGAAGAGCAGCTCCAAAAAGGCTCGGGCATTCATTGGCAAGGAAATGGACTCTGAAGCTGAATCTGAGGAAAATGAGGAAGAGGAGGAGTCTGAAGAATCCGAATCTGGTGTGGCTAGTCTGGCTCTTGCTACTGCCTATGTTAGCAAGTCCATCTTCAACGCTGAAGAAACTGACTCCACCGACAAACCTGATGAGGAAAATGATGACTACGCCCCACCTATTGCTTCATGGCAAAAGGTGCCAAGGTACTCAATTTCACCTCCTCGAATCTAGTGAAAATGAATCGATGAGGATCTTAAGCCCAGCTACTCTAAACTTGCTAAGATTGCTATAAAACAACAAAGGGCTTTTGAAAAGGTTCAAAACATGCTAGATAAGAGTGATGATATGTTAGGTGAAGAAATGGATCGCACTCAAGCCCTAATCGAAAATCTTGAGAAAGTTCGGTCTAGGCTTGACAGCCTTCAAGGTCATCATAACACTCTCTTATCGATCATGAGAAACTTTCTTATGAATTTCTTCAAAGAAAGCAAGATCTTGAGAAGCTAAGAGCGAGTTATGAAGATCTTGAAGAGCGCGATTCATTACTTGCTCAACAAATCAGCGCTTCTCAAGAAGAATTTGTTCCTCCATGCTTAAAATGCATTGAGCGTGAATCGCTAATTCTTCACCTGAATGTTCAAATGCTTCAACTGTTACAAATTCTTCACCTTCCTCTACTATCACTAATTCCTCATCCGAGGACATTGCTAGTATCTTGACGATGCAGGGTGAAGGAATTGTACATGACAGCATGTACAAAAGCCTCAAAGGGCATCGACTCTTTGTGATGTGCTTAAAAAGCAGATCCTCAACAGAAACCCTAGGAAAGAGGGTATTGCCTTTGAGAGGAAACTCAATGCTGATGGAACGTACTGGAAGCCTGAGCAGTATCCCAAAACCTCATGGGTTGCTGCAAAGGGACCTCCAGTTGATCCATCCACCTTATCTGGCTTTACATGTGAATTTCCTCATTCTGATGATGAGTCATTTGACTCAAACTATAAACTGTTCAAAAATCAGAATGGTGAAGTATTTTCTAGATATGTTGGCACTAACTGCAGGAACGGTCCCCCTATGAAGAAAATCTGGGTTCCCAAGAAGTGCCTTGAAAGTCTTTAGGTGAATGTCCTCATGACACCACCAGTGAAGAAAAGGAACCCCAGATCAAATTCTTCATATGGACAAAATTCTTCATATGGATCCAAGTCCTCATACGGACCAAATTCCTCACGTGGATCAAATTCCTCAAAAGGATCAAAGTCCTCATATGATTATCATCGTGCTAACAACTCTGTTTCGCAGGGTAGAGCCAAGGGCTATGAATATGTGCATTATTCTTCAAACCAATATGTTCATAAGTCCTCAAGAATTTCTCCGCTTATTCATATGCTTACCCT
The DNA here is from genome assembly GCA_021605205.1 of Aegilops longissima. NCBI lineage: Eukaryota > Viridiplantae > Streptophyta > Magnoliopsida > Poales > Poaceae > Aegilops > Aegilops longissima. Next base: position 403,272,119 of record CM038679.1, on the reverse strand, counting down.
AACCCCTCTATGTGAAACGAAATGGTTTGGCTTCTATGCCACCATTCTCATATGGTGCTCGCAGAATGATGAACTCTTTGCCACCCCTTCAGATGTGGGTGGTGAAGAAAAGAACTAATCTCTTCTGCAGGTCAGGTCTCGGACGTGTCTTAAACGTCCCAAGAATTTGTTGGGGCACGACAAAATGCACGAAAGGACGCAGCTAATCATGATGAAATGAACTTTCATTTCACACGTCCTCATACCGCTTATCTAAATACCGGTCGATGAAATTCATCGATGAACTTGATATCATATTCTTCATCGATGAAGTATATGAGATCGTAAGTTGTACTAATTCATCCGCAGGATGATCAACCCAAAGCCACCGAGTGGGTTCTCGATAGTGGATGTACAAATCACATGATTGGTGACAAGAATCTATTGATGGATGCTCCCTTATCACCGTCACATCTGAAGCATATCATCTTTCTTGACAAAGGCAAAAGTCGGTATTGGGACTTGGTAAGGTTGCTATCTCTAAGGACATGCACATGGACAAAGTCATGCTTGTTGAGTCTTTAGGATATAACCTCATGTCATCTCAATGCTTTGTGATCTTGATATGGTTGTTATCTTTGGCAAGTATCGTTGTGTTGTGATTATGGAAGTGACAATTCCAAAGTCTTGAAGGCTTTAGGAGAGGAGACTTGTATATTGTTGATTTTTCCACAGACCACAACCAGCCGTGTGTCTACTTGCAAAAGCTTCGAAGGCTGGCTATGGCATCGACGACTTGGTCACATGAGCATGAGGAATTTGCACACGCCAGAAGAAGAAGCATGTCATTGGCATTGAAAATGTCAAATTCCTCAAGGATCACTTATGTGGGGCTGTGAAGCGGGAAAATGACCAAGGCCAAGCATCCGGTGAAGACTATCATGACCACTACTCGCCCCTTGAATTGCTTCACATGGACCTCTTTGGTCCCAATCATTACTCATTGTCGTTAATGAAGCATCACTATATGGCTTTGTTATTGTTGATGATTACTCTCCTTACACTTGGGTACACATTGTTACTTACAAAAATCAAGTGCAGGAAATCTTCAAGCGATTTTCCTCGAGGGCTTCAACCAACTTTGGTGTGAAGATCAAGCACATCGGGAGTGACAATGGAACTGAGTTCAAGAATTCGGTCTTGATGACTATCTTGATGAACTTGGTATTACTCATGAGTTATCTGCTCCCTATACTCCTCAAAGAAATGGCGTCGTGGAGCGCAAGAACAGAACTCTTGTTGAGATGGCTCGACTATGCTTGATGAATACAAACGCCTAGTCGTTTCGGATTGAAGCAATTGACCTGCGTGCCACATCATCAACAGAGTATATCTTCACAAATTCTTCAAAAGACTGCCTATGAACTCCTCACCGACAAGAAACCCAATGTAAGTTATTTCAAAGTCTTCGTGCTAAATGCTGGATTAGAGATCCTCACCACACCTCTAAATTTGCACCAAAGCACATGAAGGTTTTATGCTTGGTTACGGAAAGGACTCGCACACCTACTGAGTCTTCAACATCACTCTTCACAAGATTGTTGACATTGTAGATGTGCGGTTCGATGAAACTAATGGCTCGCAAAGAGAGCACCTACCTTCGTGTTAGACGAACCAGCACCGAGGATTCTATCGGGTTCAAGGCAACCGAGGATGTCATTCCTCATCAAGAAACTGCTGAAGAATTCATTCTCAGACGCGAAGAACGCCGAGCTGGTGCACCAAGATAATGTGAAGAAAATGGTCTTTGAGGAAAATGATCAAATTCCTCAAGACAACCAGCTCATCCTCGCGTTGCAAAAGAAGTGCAAGTTGACAAGATCATCGATGACATTGAAGCGCCAGTCCTCTCACTCGCTCAAAAGCTTCACATTTATCTAACTTTTGTGGGCACTATGCTTTTGTCTCTATCACAGAGCCCACTAAGGTAGATGAAGCATTTTCGAGCCGGAGTGGATTCAGGCCATGCAAGAAGAATTACATCGATTCGAGCTCAACAACGTCTAGGAACTGGTCAAACGTCCAGATCCTCGCAAGCATAATATCATTGGAACAAAGTGGATCTACCGCAACAAGCAAGATGAAAATGGTCTTGTGGTGAGGAATAAGGCACGACTAGTAGCTCAAGGCTACACGCGAGTTGAAGGAATTGATTTCGATGAAACTTTTGCACTGTTGCTAGACTTGAGTCTATTAGATATTACTCGCCTATGCTAACCATCACAATATCACTTTATATCAAATGGATGTGAAAAGTGCATTCCTCAATGGTAAGCTTGAGGAAGAAGTATATGTTGCTCAACCCCGTGTTTTGAAGATCCAAAGAATCTCGACAAAGTCTTGAGACTAAATAAGGCCCTCTATGGCCTCAAGCAAGCCCCTCAAGCGTGGTATGATACATTGAAGGAATTCTTCGTGAAGAATGGCTTCACACCCGTTCACTCGACCCTACTCTCTTTACTAAATCTTATGATGGTGAACTGTTTGTGTGCCAAATATATGTTGATGATATTATCTTTGGCTGTCTTGACCAACGTTATAGTGATGAATTTGCCTATATGATGAGTGAAGAATATCAAATGTCTATGATGGGAGAGTTGAAATTCTTCTTAGGTCTTCAAATTAAATCAACAACACAATGGCATATTCATATCTCAGAGAAATACCTCAAAGATGTCCTCAAGAAATTCGCATGCAAGATTGCAAAGGTGTCAAAATTCCTATGCCCACAAATGGCCATCTATGCAATCGATGAAAATGGTATTGACTTGATCACAAGGTATACCGCCCATGATTGGTTCTTTATTGTACTTATGTGCATCTAGGCCAGATATAATGCTTAGTGTTTGCATGTGTGCCCGATTTCAAGCTACACGAAGGAATCACACCATAAGGCTGTGAAGCATATTCTTGATATCTAGCTCACACACCAACACTAGGATTATGGTACCCCAAGGGCTCTACTTTTGATCTCATTGGATATTCGACTCGACTATGCTTTGGTGATCGTGTGGATCGCAAGTCAACATCTGGTACTTGTCATTTCCTCGGACGATCTTTGGTCCGTTGGTCCTCGAAGAAACAAAACTGCGTATCACCGTCCATCGCAGAAGCTGAATACATTGCTGCTGGCTCGTGTTGTGCTCAATTACTATGGATGAAGCAAACCCTCAAGGACTACGGCATCAACGTGAAGAATGTGCCTCTCTCTGTGACAATGAGAGTGCCATCAAGATTGCTCACAACCCAGTTCAGCACTCAAGACAAAGCACATTCAAATTCGTCATCATTTTCTTCGTGATCATGTGTTGAAGGCGACATCTCCATCGAGCACGTGAAGATCAAGAACAGCTAGCTGATATCTTCACTAAGCCCTTGGATGAGAAGAGATTTAGCAAGTTGCGGTGTGAGCTAAATATCTTAGAATCTTGAACGTTCTTTGAAAAGGACACACATCCTAACACTCATGCAAAATTGATGACTTAGATGTGCAACACATGAAGAAACGTTTTCTTCAATCAATGAAGAATAACACTCTAAATGTGAAGAAATTAATGAAGAATTTGATTCTCGTAACCCTACAACAATTGTACGCTGTGTCTGAAATCATCATTCTTATACTGGTGGGTCACGCCACCACCAAAGTTGAAAATCTTCAATTTGAGTTTTTCCTCGCTTTTGAAATTCTTGAGTTTTTCAAATTCTTCAGTTTTTCAAATTCTTCAACTTTGCAAAATCTTCACTGTTTCCGTCGCCTTTCTTCATTGGCTATATATATATATGGATTTATGTCCTCTACAGCATTCACTTATGGTTATTTCTTCAAGTCGCTTTTTACGCTAAGTGAATGTGATCGACCCTTCCCTCTATGCTATACTCAACCCAATCCATTCACAAATTCTTCATGTGAGCGTTCTACTTTGAAACTCGTTCAAATTCTTCACTGTGTCCTTAACAGCTGAAGAAATTGCGAACGGAACTTTAAAACGAAACTTATCCAAACTTTCGCTTTTACCGCTCAAACCGTTCCGCATCCCACGATGCATTATTATATTCGCCCACGATCGTACACGATCTCCACTACACAGTACGTGGGTGACACATGTCGTGAGAAGGGAAGCGGTCAGGGGCACGTTCGTCCTAAATCTTCGGACGATCCGTTTTCACCGTGGCTATAAATACCCCTCTCTCCCTTCCTCACTCTTTTACTCCGCTCGACCTCTCTCCCGCTCGAGCTCCTCAAAACCCTAAGCGCCGCTACTCCATCGTCAGCCGGTGAGGAAAAGCTTCACTGCCTTGACCTCTTCGCCAACGTACTCGCGCCGACCGTGGAATATCTTCACTCCGCCGTCGCCATAGCTGATTTCCTCTGCCAAGTTAGGGCGGAGAAGATCTGAACGGACGAACTTCTAAACTGATCATCTCAGTTCGTCGTGTTCTTCACTTCGGGTAAATTAAAAGTTACTTTTACTACTCGATTTGATTCTCAAATTTTCTTCAAATTCTTCAAAGGTGTTTATTCTCCAAATCTTCATACATATGAACACCTCAAATCTCTTGACTCATTTCTCTAAGCAATGATTTTCTTCAAGATTCCTCAATTGTGTGGATCTTGATCTATACAACTCGAACCTAAGACAAAGAACGCTTATTGAAATTCTTCAAGGCTCATCTGGTCAAAATCCTCAAACTTGTTCTTTTGAAAACCCTCCGAGAACGCATATGACCTCTTCAAATTCCTCGCACCTATACTCTGTTCACAGGTACAAATGTCGCTGCTGAATCCCTAGGTTCTCATCAACTTAACTCATTTGCAGCGTTCCTCGAAGAAAAACTGCACACTTCTTGAGAGAACTCAATTGTTCAATTTCCTCAATCAAGAAAATGGCAGATGGTAAGAAGCCGCAGAAGGAGGAAAGAAACCCGAGGTCATGACAGATTCAAATCCACGAGGAAATATATGCGACTCATGACACCGATGAGGAAAGCAAAAATCAACGCAAGGTGCGTATCTGAAGATTGAACGGAGATGGGCACGGAATGGAAGGAATACCGATATGTAACACCTAAGTACATGAAGAAATTGCGTTAAATCCTCCATGCCCAAGAGCTCCTTTGGCACCAGGCCAAATAGCTGATCCCACTAGCGTCAAACGCGGTGAGGACTTTCCGATGAGTGGGCTAAACGCCAAGCAAAGTTGGCTAAGCAAGCAAAGGAAGCGTGAAGAAATTCAATGAGGATTCTGCCGCTGCTGCGCATCGAGGTCTCGGTCAAACCGAGGAAATCAATGCAAAAGAAGTCGCTAATAAGCCAAGTGCTTCATCATCCGCCCTCACGGCCAAGTTCATCGCCAGCTCCTCCGTGCAAATTCCTCGGCAGCAAATTCCTCACACCGCCTCTGTTCCATCAAAGTCCTCAACTGCTCCGCCCAAACCTTGAGTTCTGTGCACCTAGCTACATGTCAAAGGACTGCTGGTTTTCAATTGCCTCGAGCATCTCTGCAAGTTCCTCACCTGCCCTCAATTCTTCATCCGCCCGACTCTGCTGAAGACAAAAGCAACACTGGACGTGGTCCTCGGCCTAGCCCAAGGAAGAAACAGCTTGTAGTCCACGTGCCATCGATGATGAGGCATCGATGAAGAACTTGAAGAAATCATCGAGACCGCCAAGTTAGGGCCGCTAGAGCCAAAGGTACATCTGTGCCACTGCTACTGGATCCGAAGAAAGTCCTCGACTTCATTGACCTCGGCACAATGATCCCAATACCCCTCTGCTGATCTTCCTTTGACACCTGGTCAAAGTCATGTTGACTCACTTCATCGCTGAAGAAAATGGAAGTTTGAGAAGGCGAGGGAAATCAAGAAGGCTCAATACAGGAAGGAGAGGTTCTCAAGAAAAATGTTGTCAAGATGACACCGAGGAACTCCTTAAAATCCAAACCGACATTCAGAACCTCAAGCAAGAACTTGACACATACTATGCTGATTGGCAAGTAGTCAAGACCAGATTAAATCGATCCGACGAAGAAAATCACAAGTGTTGCTGCACTGTGCAACGTGAAAATCCTCGGTGAAGCATCAGTTCAGCCCTCATCAAGAAAATGCTGATTCGTGGCTGATGAAGAAATTCCAGCCACCAAGAAACTGCTCAAGTCAGGCAACTGCATCAGCGATGCGCTGAAGAAATTGCTCAAGACAGGGCTGCATCGGTGGCTCTCAAGAAACTGCACCAAATTCCTCAGCTCCTCCTGCGCTAACTCCAACTCCAATTCTTCCATCCGCTTCGATGTGAAGAAAACCAAGGCTGCGGAACGAGCTGTGTGGAAGAAAAGGAAAGCATCACTGCGTCGATTCTTCGATTGCGAAGAAAATGAAGCCAATGACCAGCTCGTTGAAAACCCAATTGATGCTATTCCAATTTCCTCCATACCATCAAGGGAAGTAGTTCCTTTTGGAGAAGAATATGAAATTCCAACCGGATCTGATGAAGAACATCAATCTCCTGCTTCGTCAGAGAAAATTGATGAAGAAATTGAAGTGGAAGCAATCCCTTCAACCCCGGTCATTCCCTCATCAGACCATGAAATTCCTCACGCTGGTACTGAGGAAATTGAAAATGAAGATGTGGATATTGGATGTACCACTCAAAGTGATCAATGATGACTTTTGGGAAAGTCAAGATCCCAATACTCCTCTCTTCACCCCGCTTCAACAAGTTCCTCACTCCCCGCATGCATCTGTCCAAATAGACTCAAGAAAATCAACCCACTGGTTACGTGCATGAAGAAATTCCAGCCACTAGTGCTGATGAAACTGCTGTTGCTGATAATCCTCGATCGCACCGTTGAGGAACAAGAAATTCTCAGTCAAGAACCTGAACTTACGATTCACGAGGTGGTGATGCAACTCATCGACACCCCTCCGCCAAAGCAAAAGAATCCGTTCTCAACCAAACAAAAGTTCAAGGCTGAAGATTTCTTTGCCGAGCATGTGTTCTTCATGAATATAATCCTTATGATTCTCGCTCGCATTAGGAAGAGGCGCTTCGACTGCCATCAAGCAAACTTCTATTCCTCGGTGCTTTTCAACAAGGACAAAATCTTGATCATGCTCATATTCCTCATGTGGATATGGAGTCATTGCTGAGCTTTGAGCCCGTCCTAAGTGTTCTTCACGACGCAGGTCTCCTAAACTTCTGACCGATATTTGTGATTGGAGCGAAGAGCTAATTCTTCATTCTATGCAACCCTTCACATCACCGAGACGCTGAAGATGTACATTCATGGGTCTTAGATTGGATGACCGAAAACACTCACTACAAGGCACCAAAGAAGTGAATTGCTTCGTGCCCTCCCACTCGATCCTCCGATTGATGGTGCACGTCGATCTATGAAGAAAAGGAACTTTCAAATCACTATATGCAAGTGCCGATGAAGCCATTGAAGCCAAGGCATGCACTAAGAACCAAATTCCTCGTCAAGGAATTATTATATGTGCCTCGGACCGTCTATCGAATTTTGACGAAGACTATGAGTCCTATCAAGGGCCACGACTTCGAATGATGAAGAGGTCGTTGGCATCATGAAGAATATGCTTTTCAACATCATCCATGGCGTTCCGTCAATTTCCATGATTTCTTCATGAGGACTCGCTAACATTGCCATGTCACCTTTTGAGCTGAAGCCTTATGCACCTTGGATTATGAGATTCATCGGTCAAGATCTTCACTGAATTACAAGGCTGATACTTTGAACCACCGCAGCTACCGCCTCGATTGAAGTCCTCAAGCGGCCAATTGCCTCGGTGATGAAAAGGGAAAGGCTATGCTGTGATAGATGAAGGCATTCGTCCATTGGATGGACAGTTTAGCAAAGCAAACATCCTACTCCACCAATGATGACTCGCCACACATGACTCTCGCAGCAAATACCTCGCTTAAGCATAGTCCTCAAGCTCGCACCTGTGGTGATGGTGATCGTGAGTTACTCCTCGGTCTTCATCGGAAGGTTGATCGCAATCATAAGTGGGTCAAGCGTCGGTTTGGTACTCTACTTTACAATTTGACCTCAACACACAATGCGGTGAAGAAAAACCACTACTATCTTCATGAAACCTTCAAGCGCTTTGGGCTGTTCTTTCACATGTCTATAATGAGGAAGAACGCAATCAATGGGACTCAAGGAAGAATTTGACTGGTCTGCACCTCCTCCAGAAGAAATTCAAGAAGGTCAAAGTTCCTTCCTTGGTGGCCAGCTCCTATTCTTCATCTCGCGACTCGATGAAAATGAAGATTTGGAAGACAACGCTGCTGGTCCTACTTCAACGAACAACCCCGACAATCTTTGGCGCTCCGCCTTCAACTTGAAATTCTTCAAGAGCGTTAGTCCTCGGCCGATCCTTTTGGTCATTCGATGACAAAGGGGGAGAAATTTGAGTTAGTCTTCAAGCGGGTCTCGTTTTTATCTATATACAATATTTTATTAAGTTACAACTCTCGTTCTTATGAAACCTTTTATTGGATCGAGTTGTAATCTTAAACCCGATGGTGCTTTGATACTTTTGATGCATTATGTTTTTGCTCTATGCTCTGACTACAGTAGTTTTGATCTTTGTTATGCTCTGATCCTCATGAGCTCGGTGAAAATCTTCAAATCGATTTGGGATCTGATACTCATGAAAAGTTTCAAATTCCTCATACGCATTGGGCTCTGATACTCTTTATGCATTATTTTGCATGCTCTGAATACCATCAAGCACCATATTTCATCATGCATTTCAAATTCCTCATATTATATGTCAAATCGTGTATGAATTACAAGATATAGGGGAGATCTCCATGATTCAATTCTTCAAATGT